>PVKU01004424.1:0-147419 GCA_004027475.1 Anoura caudifer
AGGAGGGGGAGGAGGGGGGAGGGGGGAGGAGGAGGGAGAAGGAAGAAGAAGAGAGGGAAAAAAGAGGAAAATAGTCTAACAATAAAATGGCACTAAATACATATCTATTAATAATTACCTTAAATATAAATGACATAAATACTCTAAACAAAAAACACAGGATAGCTGAATATGTAAGAGAACAAGACCCATATAAATGTTGCCTCCAAGAGACCCATCTCAGATCAAAAGATATACACAGACCAAAAGTAAAGGGTGGAAAAAGATATATCATGTAAGTAGAAAGGTAAAAAAATCTAGGGTAGCATTACTTATATCTGACAAAATAGACTTTAAAACCAAGGTTATAGTAAGAGACAAAGAAGGACACTACATAATGATAAAGAGAACAATCCAACAAGAGGACATAACTCTTGTAAACATTTACACACCCAACATAGGAGCACCTAAATAGGTAAAGCAAATCTTTATGGGCATAAAGGTAGAGATCAACAGAAATACAATAATAGTCTGTATTTACATACTTTTAACATCCCATCGACTTCAATAGACAGATTTTCCAGACAGAAAATCCACAAGGAGATAGCAGCCTTACACCACACTCTAGAGCAAATGGATTTAATTGGTATCTTCAGAGCATTTCACCCCAAAATAACAATATACATACTTTTCAGGTGTACATGGTGTATTTTCTAGGATAGAGCACATGTTAGGGCACAAAACAAGTCTCAGTAGATTAAAGAAGATTAAAAGCATATCAGACATCTTCTCTGACCACAATGTTATGAAACTAGGAATCACAGGAAGAACACTGAAAAATTGGCAGAGATGGAAGCTAAATAACATGTTATTTAAGTAATGAACTGGTTAACAACAATATAAAGGAATAAATCAAAAGATACCTTGAAACAAATGGAAATGAGGGAAAAGCAATCCTAAGAGGGAAATTCAGAGCATTACAGGCCTATCTGAAAAAACAAGGAAAAGCTAATAACCCATCTGATGTTACACTTAAAGGAACTTGAAAAAGAACAACAAACAAAGCCCAAAGTGAGTATAAGGAAGGAAATAATATCAGTGCAGAAGTAAAGAAATAGAGTCTTTAAAAAAATGATACAAAAGATCAATGTATCCAAGAGCTGCTTCTTTGAAAAGATAAACAAGATTGACAAACCTTTAACCAGACTCATCCATAAAACAGAGGCCCCAAATAAATAAATTAGAAATGAAAGAGGAGAAATAACAACTGACACCAAAGAAATAGAAACGATTGTAAGAAAATATGAACAACTGCATGCCAACAAACTGGACATCCTGGACAAAATGGATAAATTCCTAGACACATAAAACTTCCAAAACTAATTCAGGAAGAATCAGAGAATCTGAATAGACAGATTACAACCTATGAAGCTGAAGCAGTAATCAAAAAAGTACCCAAAAACCAACACTCTGCGATGGATGGCTTTACAAGTAACCTGTACCAAGCATTTTGTGAAAAACAAGCACCTCCTCAAACTATTTCAAAAAATTCAAGAAGAGAGAAAGCTTCCAAGCTCATTTTATGAGGCTTGCATTATCCTAGTTCCAAAACCAGATATAGACACTGTAAAGAAGGAAAATTATAGGCCAATATCCCTGATGAATATAGATGCTAATAAGTTTATCTTCAATAAGATATTAGCAAACCAAATATAGCAATGCATCAAAAAATTATACACCATGACCAAGTGGGATTTATTTTGGGAATGCATGATTGTTACATATGCAAATCAATAAATGTGATTCACTACATAAATATATGAAGGATAAAAACCACATGATCATATCAATAGATGCAGAAAAAGCATTTGATAAAAGCTAGCACCCATTTATGATAAAAACTCTCAGCAAAATGGGATTAGAGGGAACATACCTAATCATAATAAAGGCCACATATGACTCAGCTGACAAACTACATATGTTACCCTTAAGATTGGTAACAAGACAGGGATGTCTACTTTGATCTCTCATTCAACATAGTACTGGAAGTCCTAGCCACAACAATCAGACAAGAAGAAGAAATAAAAGGCATCCAAATTGGAAAGGAAGAAGTAAAACTCTCTTTATTTGCAGATGGTGTGATACTGTACATAGAGAACCACAAAGACTCCACCAAGAAACTACTAGAACTGATAAATGAATTCAGTAAAGTAGCAGGATACAAAATTAATATCCAGAAATTAGTTGCATCTGTTTTTGCCAATAAGGAACAAACAAAGTGAAATTAAGAAAATAATCCCATTCACAGTTGCTTCAAAAAGAATAAAATACCTAGGAATAAACCTAACCAAGGTTGTAAAAGACCTGTACTCAGAAAATTATAAGGCAGTGAAGAAAAAAATAGAAGACACAAATAAGTGGAAGCAAATACCAAGTAAATGGATAGGAAGAATTAACATCGTTAAAATGTCCATACTACCCAAAGTAATTTATAGAATCTGTAGATATGATTCATAGAATTCCTATCAAGATCCCAATGAGTATTTCACAGAACTAGAACAAATATATCAGAAATTTATATGGAAACACAAAAGGCCAGGTATAACAACTGCAATCCTGAGAAAGAAGAATTAAGTTGGAGGAACTACCTAATATCAACCTATACTAGAAGGCCATTGTGATCAAAACAGCATGGTACTTGCATAAAAATGACACATAGATCAAAGGAACAGAATAGAGAGCCCAGAAATAAACCCATACCTTTGTAGTCAATTTATACTCAAAAGAGGAAGCAAGTACATACAATGGGCTACAGATAGTTTATTCAATAAATGGTGCTGGGAAAATTGGTCAGATACATGTAGAAAAATGAAACTAGACCATCATCTTATATGACACATGAGAATAAATTGAAAATGGATTAAAGGCTTAAATGTTAGGCCTGAAACATAAAAATTGTAGAAGAAAACAGGCAGCAAAATCTCAGACATTGCTCATAACAATAGATATATCTCCCCAAGGAAAATGAAACAACAACAACAACAAAAATGAGATTACATGAAACTAAAAATTGTGCGCAGAAAAGGAAAACATCAACAAAATAAAAATCAACCCACAGAATGGGAGAGCGTATTCATTGATACATCTGATAAGGTTTAATATTCAAAATTTATAAAGAACTTTCAAAACTAAACACCCAAAAACCAAATTAAAAAATGGGCGAAGGACCTGAATTGACACTTCTCCAAAGAGGACATTGATATGGCCAATAGACATATAAAAAGGTGCTCCATGTCACTAATCATCAGAGATGCAAATTAAAACCACAGTGAGATATCTCACACCTGTCAAAATGGCTATCATCAACAAATTGACAAACAGCAAATGTTGGTGAGGATGTGGAGAAAAGGGAACCCTTTTGCACTGTTGGTGGGAATGCAGACAGGTGCTGTCACTGGAAAGCAGTATGGAGAGAGCTCAAAAAAACAAAATGGATGTGTCTTTTGACCCAGCAGTCCCACTTGTGGGAATATATCTGAAGGAACCCAAAACACTAATTTGAAAGAACATAAGCACCCCTATGTTTATAGCATTGTTGTTTAAATAAGATATGTAAATAACATATCAGTAATATATGGAATCAGCCTAAGAGTACATCAGCAGATGAGTGGATAAAACAACTATGGGACATTTACATAATGGAATACTACTCAGCCATAAAAAGGAAAGAATTTACCTTTGTGACAGTATGGATGGACCTGGAAAACATTATGCTGAGTGAAATAAGCCAGTCAGAAAGAAAAATACCATATGATTTCACTCATGTGGGATCTAATGAATAGATTGAACCAACAAGAAACACAGACAGAGAGCTAGATGATAGCTAAGGTAGGGGGAGGAAAGTAGAGGATGGAGGGATTGAGCAAAAAGGAAAAAGGACTCATGGACATGGATAACTGTGGTGATCACTGGGGGGAGGGCAGTGTAAGGGGATTAAATGGCAAGGGGAAAAGTACATAAAAACAAAAGGTATTGATTTTGTTAGTTTTTAAAAAGGCAGTGATCTAAAAACTATTATATAATGACTTATTAGGGGCCTATCAAGCTCCGTGAGTCAATAATTACTTGATCAATATTCTGCTTAATGTTTTATCATCTTTAAAATTTATATTCCACTGTGTTCTCCAGTATTAAAAGGGAAGTATGTGAATGTTGAAAGATGAGAAATACTATTTCCAAAAAGCCTTATTTTTTTAAAGATTTTATTTTTATTTATTTATTTTTAGAGAGAAGGGAAGGGAAGAAGAAAGAGGGAGAGAAACATCAATGTGTGGTTGGCTTATGAACATCCCCTACTGGGGATCTGGCCTGCAACCCAGGCATGTGCCCTAACTGGGAATCGAACTGGTGACCCTTTGATTCACAGGCCAGCACTTAATCCACTGAGCCACCAGCCAGGGCAAGCCTGACATTTTAAAGCCATTGAGTTTCAAGATTCTATTTACTAATATATTTAAATCTGTATTTGCATTGATTTTGCTGTATCATTTTTCCTCTTCAGGCTGTTATAGATGCAAATATTTTTCCCATTTTGATTGAGATTCTTCAGAAAGCAGAGTTTCGTACCAGAAAAGAAGCAGCTTGGGCTATAACTAATGCAACATCAGGAGGTACTCCAGAACAAATAAGGTGTGATACAGATTTTAAAAAAATTTTAATGTAAATGGGACGTTTACAAGCTTGAAATAATACATACTTTTTATTTGTTGACAACACTAAAATGTTATTTCTGTCCATTTAATAAGCATGTTTTGTGTGAAGTGATAGCATTTGTTATATCAGTTACATTATTTGTGTACAGTGCTTTTCTTTTCATTTAAATATGATTAACATCATTCTCCTTGACAGACTGAAATCAGAAATTAAAAATATGAAAGAGAATAGTCCATGTCAATTTGAAATAAATACTGTTATGGGCATTAAATATTTCTTTGATCATAAAAATCATATACGTTTAACTTTATTGTATAGAAATGACTAATTTGAATACCTACTTATATAAAATAAAATTGAAATACACCGTTGTTTTTATAATAATGCTCTTCTCATCACTGTTAGATTGACTCCTTACCTGTAGATTGACTCTTACTGTTATTTTTTATGATAGCTTTTTGAATCCAGCCCTTTTATTGTTTGCCTTTTTTTCTCTAACAACACAAATAGTGGGTAGATGGGCTTTGAAATCAGCCTCCCTCCCAATCCTCTTCCTTGAGTAGAAGTTGTGTGACCTTGACAAGGTCATTTAACCTCCCTAATCCACAGTTTATTCATTTTTTAAATGGATTCAATAATGGATAGTACCTTATAGTAGCATCTTGACAACTAAATGCAGTTCATACATTTAAAGTGCTTAGCATGGTGACTAAACAACATCTGTGCTAAGATTAGCTGCTATTGTTATTTGTAATAATCATAATTTTTATCATCAGTATTGCTTTCTAAGTCTCTTTTCAACTTGTGCTTTTACTTTTTTTCCCTCCTGTGTAGCAAAGTTCCACTTTGCACTTCTATAAAAGCCTGACTTCCTACAGCATCTTCTTGTCCTGAGGACCCTTCCATGAAACTCAGGACTTTAAGCTTTTGAAGTGACTATTTAGGAAGTATTTTCTAATGAGTATTGTATTGTTTCTTAATTTATAAAAGGAAAAGTCAGGCTACAATGCTATTTTATAATTCACAGGATTTTGAAATCTACCTGTTGTGAAATCATTGTTTATTATTGCCTTTATTTGTACTATTACTTGCTCTTCAGATTCATATCTCCATATGTTAATGATACCTTTCTCTGCTTTTTATTTTCCATTTCACCTCTTTGCTTTAACCAATATTTTCATTTCATTTGTGTCATGAATACAAGCAGTAATAAAACAAGCTCTTTCCTTTGCTCTAGCGTGTGTTTTTTTATGCTAATGTTATTTTTATGTGCTTTGGGACCCCAAGGTTTGTTTGTTCACCTACAAACAGTTGTATTTTTTTCCCTTTATTTTCATCATTATGTCTATTCCATATATTAGTCCTTAAGTTTATTAGTATGAATCAAGTATCTAAACTGAGATTATTATTTTTCTAACCATTTTCACCATTTCATGAAGTCTACATATATGGGACGAGGTCTGTTGATCTCAGATTAAGTTTTGCATGCATACCACTAATATTGTTGCATGTCTAACGTTGCCAGTTGTGTTAAATCGTTTCAGTTATTGAGCACCAGTAGTGCATCAGGTGCTTTCACGTCTTTTATTTCCTTTAACTTCATAACTCCATGAGATAGTTATTCAGTTTGATGAGTTATAATATATGGCAAGTGAGTGCTCCAGTAAAGGTATGTACACTTTTTTTAAGGGATGGAAACTAACTTATTGAATATCTGCTGTATTTTCACAGCAATCCTCTAAGTTTGGTACTGTTGCTACCCCCATTTTAAGATGGGAAACAGGCACAGTGCAGTTAGTCAGAGTTACATGTGCCGAGTGAAAATGGGATTTGAAACCATGCAGTTTGACTTCAGAGCATATGTTCTTTTGTTTTGTTTTTTTTTACATTTATGCCTAATGACTTTTTGCCAAGTGAACAAATCAGTTACTTAATTTACATTATACAGAACGGAAAAAAAAGAGCTAATAAGAATTAGAAAAGAACAAAGCATTATGAACATGATTAATTATGGTGCATATTATTTATTAAAATTATTCACAACATGGCCTGTTTTGTTCCTGGAAGCCTTCCATGCTTCTGAAACAAAACATATGTTTTGGAACATATGATTATTTTTCTGAAGCTCGATTTGGATTATTTTTCTGAAGCTCAATTTGGAAAATTTTCTGAAGCTTGATTTGGATGTCCCTCCTTTTTTTCCATTTCTACTTAACCACCCCATGTGACCCTTATGTGTATATATAGGCTCACCCTTAAAAGCAAACAAACAAAAAGATTTCTTAACCTACTTAGTGTTGACATGCCATGAAAAAATAGGCCCAAATACCAATTTGTTTGCATGCCTTGCATGTATGTTTTTATAACTTTTGTAATACCATTTATTGCTAATTATGTTAAATTATGAGAACAATAGAGTAAAAATGTTTTTAGGTTTCTATGTAAGTGAATATTTAATTGTTTTTAATGTTTAAGTAGATAGAAATACTTTTCTTAATTATTTGTATAACATTTCACTGAAGAATATTTTCATGTCATTGCTATAAACAATATTTAAGTCTTTTTCAATGTTATTTCTTTCTCCACTTTTTTTTTAAATTACTCTGAAGGTATTTGGTGGCCTTAGGCTGCATTAAACCACTTTGTGACCTATTGACTGTTATGGACTCTAAAATAGTCCAAGTGGCTTTAAATGGACTTGAAAATATTTTACGTCTTGGAGAACAAGAATCTAAGCAGAATGGGATGGGTATTAATCCATACTGTGCTCTCATTGAAGAAGCATATGGTAAGCAGTCAGTTAAAAATGTATAATTACAGTAAATTGTCTTTGAAATTAAGGTATAATTGACATGCAACATTACACTGGTGTCAGGTGTGTACAGCATGACTCAGCATTTGTATACAGTGTGAACTGATCGCCACAGTAAGTCTAGTTAACATCTGTCACTATACATGGTTATAACAAATTGTTTTTCTTGTGATGAGAACTTTTAAGATTCACTCTCTTAACTTTAAAATATACACTGTTACTAACTATAGTTCCCATTCTGGACATTATATCTTATGACTTATTCATTTATAACCGAAAGTTTGTGCCTTTTGGCCCCTTTCACCCATTTCACTCACCCTCCACCCACTGCCTCTGGCAACCACTAGTCTGTTCTCTATATCTGTAACCTCGGTTTTTTTGTGTGTGAGTTTTTTTTCAGATTCCACGTAGGTGAGAAAGTATTTATCTTTCTCTGATTTATTTCACTTAGCATAACACTCATGGTCCACCTACATTGTCACAAGGTCTTCTTTTTTATGGCTGAATAATATTCCATGTATATATACATCACATTTTTTCATTCATCCATTCATGGACATTTAAGTTGCTTCCATGTCTTGGCTTTGGTAAATAATGCTATACTGAACATGGGGATGGATATATCTTTTTGAGTTAGTATTTTTGTTTTTTTCAGATAAATTCCCTGGAGTGGAATTGCTGGATCATATGGTAGTTCTATTTTCTTTCTTTTTTTAAAAAATCTTTTTTAAATTATATTTTATTGATTATACTATTACAGTTGTCCCATTTCTCTCCATCATTACCCTCCACCCTGTACACCCCCTCCCATCCACATTCCTCCCTTTAGTTCAGTCCATGTGTCATAAGTTCTTTAGCTTCTACTTTTCCCACACTATTCTTGCCCTCCTCCTGTCTAATTTCTACCCACTGTCTATGCTACTTACTCTCTGTACCTTTCCCCCCTCTCTCCTCCTCCTATTCCCCTGTTGCTAACCCTCCTTGAGATCTCCATTTCTGTGTTTCTGCTCCTGGTCTAGATGTTTGCTTATTTTGCTTTTGTTTTAGGTGTGGTTGTTAGTATCTGTGAGTTTGGTGTCTTTTTACTGTCCTATTTTTTATCTTCTTTTTCTTAGATAAATCCCTTTAACATTTCATATAATAAGGGCTTGGTGATGATGAACTCCTTTAACTTGACCTTATCTGAGAAACACTTTATCTGCCCTTCCATTCTAAATGACAGCTTTGCTGGATAGAGCAATCTTGGATGTAGGTTGCCTTTCATGACTTGGAATACTTCTTTCCAGCCCCTTCTTGCCTGTAAGGTTCTTTTGAGAAATCAGCCGATAGTCTGATGGGAACTCCTTTGTAGGTGACTATGCCCTTATCCCTTGCTGGTTCTAGAATTCTCTCCTTCATTTTAATCTTGAATAATGTAATTATGATGTGCCTTGGTGTGTTCCTCCTTGGGTCCAACTTCTTTGGGACTCTCTGAGCCTCCTAGACTTCCTGGAAGTCTATTTCCTTTGCCAGATTGGGGAAGTTCTCCTTTATTATTTGTTCAGATAAGTTTTCCACTTGTTGCTCTTCCTCTTCCCCTTCTGGTACCTCTATAATTCGGATGTTGGGACATTTAAAGATGTCCTGGAGGTTCCTAAGCCTTTCCTCATTTTTTTGAATTCTTGTTTCTTCCTTGTTTTCTGTTTGGTTGTTTGTTTCTTCCTTCTGGTCCACTCCATTGATTTGAGTCCCAGTTTTCCTCCCATCACTATTGGTTCCCTGTACGTTTTCCTTCATTTCACTTATTGTAGTCTTCATTTGTTCATCTAATTTGTGAGCAAAATGAACCATTCTGTGAGCTTCCTAATGGCCAGTGCTTTGAGCTGTGCATCTGATAGGTTGGCTATGTCTTGGTCGCTTAGATGAATTTGGCTCTGGGGCTTTGTTCTCCTGTTTGAGCCATTTTTGTTTGTTTGTTTGTTTGTTTTTCTTTTTGTGTAGTTATGGCTGTTTCGTAGTGAGGGGCGGAGCCTTAGGTGTTCACCAGGGTGGGGCAGTCCAGTTGCTGGGTTGTGATGCTGGATGTGGGGGTGGGGTCGGAGAGGGAACAATGGCGCTTGCTCCACTCTCGGATTCCAGTCTCTTCCACTGCTTTCCCCAAGCAAATTGGGCCCTTCTGGTGCTGATTTCCATGTGGGTGGGTTTGTGTACATTCTAGGACCCTGTGCATCTCTCTAACGAACTCTCTTGTGAGGCTGGAATTCTCTCCCAGCACCTCAGCCCCGACAAGTGTTGTCAATCGGTGCTTTTAGGCTTTATTTCCTGGCGCTGGGGCCCTGCGTTGCACAGTCTGTCTTGCTGCCCATTTTTGCCTGGTTTATCTGTGCGCGAATGTGTGACCACAGTCAGCCGCCTTGTGTGCCTCGCTTGGTCTGCTCGTTGCCTCCCCGTGCTCGGTAACCACTGCCTGTGCGCCTGGGGTGTGCCAACCGCTGCCTGTGCGCCTGGGACCACTAGCCACTGCTTTTTCCTGCTGCAGCCCCTCTTACTGGTCTGGGTGAATTGTTGTTGGACTTACGTACAATTTAAATTTCTATCTGTTCTGTTTGGGTTTTTTTGGTTCTATATTTTTGCTTTCCTTAATCTTGGTTGTGAGAGGAGGCACAATGTGGCCACCTACGCCTCCATCTTGGCCGGAAGTCAGTAGTTCTATTTTCAATGTTTTAAGGAAACTCTATACTGTTTGCCATAGTGGCTGCATCAGTTAGCATTCTTACCAGTGGTGAACAGGGTTCCCCCTTTTCTTCATGTCCTTACCAACACTTATCTCTTGTCTTTTTGATAATAGTCATTCCGATGTGTGAGGTGGTATCTCACTGTGGTTTTGATTTATATTTCCCTGATGATTAGTGATGTTGAGCACATTTTCGTGTACCTGTTGGACATGTACCTGTATGTCTTTTTAGGATAAATGTCTTTTCAGCTCATCTGTCCATTTTTCAGTTGTGGGTTTTTTTTTTTTATTGCTGTTAATTTTTATGAATTCTTTGTATACTGTGAATATTAACCCCTTCTCAGGTATATGAACAGCAAGTATTTTCTCTTATTCTGTAGGTTGCCTTTTTATTTTGTTGATGGTTTCCTTTGTTGTATAGATGCTTTTTAGTTTGATATAGTCCCACTTGTTTATGTTTGCCTTTGTTGCATTTGCCTTGGTGTCAAATACAAAAAATCATTGCCAAGACCAATGTCAAGCTTATCACCTGTGTTTTCTTATGGTTTCAAGTCTTATGTTCAAGTCTTTAACCAATTTAGAGTAAATTTTTCTGTATAGTGAAAGGTAGTGACCCAGTTTCATTTTTTGCATGTGGCTGTCCAGTTTTCCCAGCACCATTTATTGAAGATACTGTTCTCCCTATTCCCCATTTTGTATTCTAGACTTATTTTGTTGTAAATCGATTTACCATATATGTGTGGGTTTATTTTTGGGCTCTCTGTCCAGATCCATTGGTTTGTTTTTAATGCTAGTACCATACTGTTTTGATTATTATAGCTTTGTAATATAGTTTGAAATCAGGGCTATGCTCTTTTTTTATCAAGATTGCTTTGGTATTCAGGATCTTTTGGAGTTTCATACAAATTTTAGGATTGTTTGCTCTATTCTGTGGAAAGTACCTGTGGAATTTTTATAGGGATTGCACTGAATTTGTAAATTGCTTTAGGTACTATGGATATTTTAACAATATTAATTCTTCCATTCCATGAGCCCAAAATATCTTTCCATTTATTTGTATCTTTCAGTTATTTTTATTATAGTTTTCAGTGAACAAGTCTTTCACTTCATTGGTTAAATTTATTCCTAGGTTTTTTTTGGATGCAATTATAAAAGGTATTAATTTCATAATTCTTTTTTCTAATAATTTATTAGTGTACAGAAACACAACAGATTTTTGTATATTGATTTTGTATCCTGAAACTTTACTGAATTCTTTAATTAGTTCTAACAGTATTTTGGTGGCATCTTTAGGATTTTCTATGTAAAATATCAAGTCATCTACAAATACTATTTTGCTGCTTTTCTCAGTTGGATCCTTTTATTTCTCTTTATTACCTAATTGCTCTGGCTAGGACTTCCAGTACTGTGTTGAATTAAAGTGGTAAGAATGGACACCCTTGGCTAGTTCCTGATCTTGAGGAAAAGCTTTCAGCTTTCGGCTGAGATGATGTTAGCTATGGGCTTGTCATATATGGCCTTCATTATTTCGAGGTACATTTCCTCTGTACCACTTTGTTGAGAGGTAGTCATTTCTTAATTATCTTCCATAGGGAGTTGCCACCTCCAGTTCCATAGAAATGTGTGCAAAAACAGTATAATATTTAAAAAATATTTTTATTACCCTTAATTTTATTATCATAGCAGTTGCTTTTCATTATTTGACTTCCTTTTTGCTTTGTCCTTATGCACAAATACTTTATATTGATATAGCTGCAGTGCATATTAGATTTGTATTCTACTTTTTAACATTTTGGAGGAATTTTGTGTTTTTACCTAATATTTATAACTTTTAGTGGCCACATAATGCTGAGTGAGTACTGCAGGTCGCTTTAGCTATGTTGAGTGCAGTTTTAGCCATATTTTTTGTGGTTGGTCACTGGTTTGTTTCCACTTTCTTTACCACTTTACATATGCTAAAATAAGCATCTCTCTGAATATATTTTTTCTGTTGAAATAATATCTTGGTGTAAATTTTTAGGAATACTGTTGCTGAATTTTAGGCACAGACTTCTTTTTAAGCTTTTGCTGTGTTTTCTCATTTTACTTTCCAAAGTCATGCTACTTGACAGTGTCACTGGCATTGTCTGAATCTACTCTATAACCTCTTGTTGATTTTGCTGATTTAGCAGATATAATATGGTATTACCAAATTACTTTTATGGTATTTTTTATTTCATGTAGAAGGTAGTGTGTATTTCCATATATGAGTGTATTTCCTCATCTGAATTGCATGTTTATTATACTTAGTTCAATTTCTTATCTTATTTTGTAAAAATTTAAACTAATTTTAGTTTTTTAATACAACTTTTCTCCCTTTTTATACCATTTTATTTTAATAAGGTAAATGAGGTTCATTAATGTTTAATAAATGACTTAATGTAATCTTTTATTCCTTCAAAATTTACAAAGTCATGGTCCCTACAGAGATTTGAGGAATTCTGTTTTATTGGCTAGATATTTCTGATTGGATTCTTAAAACATTGAACTTAAATGAATCTATTTTAGGATAAGGCATGAATCTAAATTGAGTTTTTCCTTTTAATATATTTCTATTAAATACTCACTTCTGACGTAAGTCCCATTATATGGTTGATTCAAGCTTTTATTTATGATTCTTAAACCAAGCCTGGGATATTACTTTGTCTTTATTTCACAATTATATAATGTCATTATTCTACATAAATGTCACTGTTCTTAAATAAAAATTTAAGAATGTTTCCTTACTATAGTCATTATTTTAACTTCAAGTTTTAGTAGAGTTTGGGCTATTCTATGATTGTACATAGATATGACTGCTTTGCTAATTCTTTCTATTCTGCAATAATGTAATTAAAGAGGATTATCTCTAATTAAATGAAAACTATTTTCAGCATAGTCCAGACTTAGGTATAGATTTTTTTTCTTGTGAGCTATAGATTCTCCTATCAAAGTGGGCTTTTTCAGTTTAATTAATAAGTTGTACTTTTTGTAAATTATACAGTATATTGGACTTGCAAATAGTACTCATTACATATTGATATTCTCTGGCTCATTTATAAGAGAATATGTGTGTCGGTTTACACACGCTTTACTTTTTCCATTCATTTTTGTTTTGTTGCTTTCCCTTTTTGTGCTTTTTATTTAGCATAATTACTCTGGAAAGGACCTGTGGAATTAATCTAAAACTGTCATTTATGGTGTGGGGATTGCTGGAGGTGGTGGGGGCTGCTGCTTGGAGGTGGGAAGAGTGGGAAAAACTAGGACAATTCTAACAGCAAAAACAATAAAGCATATTTAAAAATAAAAATAAGTAAATAAAAACAAAGCAAAATATCAGTAGCAGTAGAATGAAATATTAAATTCAAATTAAAAAAATAAAATGCTTGGGCCAGTAGGGGCAGAAAGTAATAAAAAATAAAATTGAGAACTGTAGAGGAACCAGACCTATTTGGGTAAAATCACACAGTGAAGCAAGAGTGGTGTCTGTAATCTTCTTACTCCCAGGCCTATGCTACTTCCTCTTACCAGACTGTCCCATAGGTTCATTTTTGCAGTAAAAGACATCAGTGTTAGTGACAGTATGTGCAAAAATTAGATAAAAATAACAGTCCCATTGCCAGTGGACTGATGGGTGCTATAGATTCATTATTTTGATTTAAATACATGTTGAAGCTTGAATAACAGTTTTTATATATATGTTTTGAATAATAGGTCTAGATAAAATTGAATTTCTACAAAGCCATGAAAATCAAGAAATTTACCAAAAGGCGTTTGATCTGATTGAACATTACTTTGGCGTAGAAGATGATGACCCCAGCGTTGTACCTCAGGTGGATGAAAACCAACAACAGTTTGTATTTCAGCAGCAGGAAGCACCCATGGAAGGGTTTCAACTTTAACTTTGTGGAGGAAAAAATTAATGGCTAATAAGGGTAGTTTTAGATATCTCCTCTTTGTTACCATGTCAATAGGAATGTTTGATGTGTTTTTATGTAGAACAGAGAAGAAAGAAGTTGATGCACTTTTAAAAGCAAAGCAAAAGTTTCCATTCAGCTGCAGTCTTTCAGTAGTTTTGATTTTTATTTTGATGTGCCTGTATTTATGTCTTTTATTGTTTTATCTATTTCTTAATCTATTTATGAATAATTAAATACATTGTGACATTGTTTATTAACTTAAGCTTAAAAAGGAGAACTTTGGTAAAGTATTACATATGGTTCTGAATTTTTTTCTAGCATTCTTCGAAACTGCATGTTAGCAGCACGGGTATTTATAACTGTATTTTGGCAGTAAGTCTGATGGGCCCAATCTACTAAATCTACCTCTATCTTGAAGCAAAAACAAAACAAAACAGAAGGCTTCAGAAGTGCTGAATAGTGTAAAAGCTAAATTAGAGTGTGAAAATAATCTCTTACCTTAAATTATAAATCACTGTGCTGTAGGTTATACTTTGCAAAAAATTATAACAAAAAATGCTATAAAATTTATTTATGAAACACAGAAGAAATATTGTACTGATAATCAATTAAAATGTGGCAACTGTGAAGAGAGAAGTCATTCTTCATGTTGAACACATTAAAACTATTATACAACATTAAATATTATGTTTTTAACATATATAAATGCTATTATACTAGTATATTTTGTGATTTGACCAAATGTGATACCATTTTTGAAGTAGTGTTTTATAATTTTTCACTCTTCATTTTAAAAAGCATCATTTTAAGGGATGCCATCATGAATCTAAAGTAATGCTGCATAGCAAAAATAATACTGTAATTCTTTCTCTGATTTTTCAGAGCAGTAATTGAAAAGTTTGTTTCTTTTTCTGTTTAGTAATGAATTTAGGTACTTGAATGGCAAAATTGTCCCAAAGAAGTCACCTTGATATGTGCTAAAGTTTATTAAATATACTTAATGTTTGGACACTAAAAGATGATATTAATGAAAATTGCTAAGAATTCTTTCATATGGTTGAAAGGATTTTAGGATTTTTTTTTGGTAATACTCAGATGGTCATTCTGCTGTTTGTTATCAGTCAGTGCATTAGATTACATTTGTATCAGATTGGTCAATGTAATGTATGTGTTTTATGTATTAAAGGCAAAACCTCTTCAAATGGAAACTTTTAAAAAAGGTTTCAATAGGAAAATTACATATATATTTATTAATGGATACCTATATATGTATGTATGTGTTATTCTCACAGTAGTATACTTGGTAGAGTTTTCTAAGCAGAAACTACTGTTGAACTCTGTCTTTTCATTTATAGTTATATTCAGGTTATTTACATTTCCAGTTATATAACTAGAATACTTATTTAAAAATTAGTTTACAACTCTTTTAAGATGGAAACTAAAACATTTTTGATATGATTCACAGTCTATTCTGTAAAGAAAGATTTCATTTATGATAGCATTTATAATGTTTCCACTGGAAATCAGAGGCCTGTTACAAGAAGAAAAAAAAAATATATATATGAGTACTTTTAAATAGTATGACACTTTGTAAATTATATATCATGAAACCAAGCTTTTGGTAAGACACTAAAACCTACAGCTATAAAGTACAGGTTTAACTGGTGTCCATAATGCCGACTGTATCTGCCAAACCTCTTTTATATTAAGTAGAAGATTGTATCTGTGCCCTTTTTATTGTAGTAAAAATTATGAAGTTTAGCATAAAAGGTTCCTTTTGCATTATGTATGTTCAAAAGAACAGGGTGATTATATTAAAGATCAGCAAATTGATAGTGAATTTGTCACATAAACACTTTTTTGTGGTATAGATGATTCTTAGTAGAAGGTGACAGGGTATTCCACTCTTTCTATTCAATTTTACTTAATAATGCAGCATAATTCATAAACTAGCCAGCTGTGCCTGCTTCTGAGGACCCTGTAGTCGCATTAACAAGTCTCTAAGCCACGTCTTTTGAACAAGTAGTTCTTACAGAAGAAAAAATAATATATAGGTTTGTGCACACACACGTATGGAATGATCTGTGAGGGGAGGATTTTTAAATTTTTGCCAATAAAATAAAAATTATATCTCTAAGTACAGATGTGACCATATTTTAAGCAGTCAAATATAAAATTATATGTAATTTCATGTATCTGTTACTTGGGTAATTAATTTGATTAGATTTGAATGCAAGGGACAATAATAGTTGGGATCAGCTGTTGGTGTGGTGATTACTTTATTGAAACAAGACTAGCAAATACTTTGTTTTTAAATTTCTTTTCCATATGACTACTTCCAAATGTACTATTTAAAATGCCTCCAAAATGTTTTTTTTTATTAATCACTTCACTGACCCTTGTGGGGGGAAAATGTTTTTAGCTTGCTTTCCTAATATTCATTATTTTCAATCTGAGAAAAACTTTGCCAAAAAAATAAAAAATTAAAACATGTAAAGGGGAACACATGTAACATTAATGCAGAAATCAAGAAAATACTTGAGAGTCCTTCACATTCAGTTACATAAATTTAGTGTTTTGTTTTGTCTGAGTTTGAATTTTTTACTAGTTAATCTACGCAATGTGCTTACCTGTTTTATATTTGTAAGTAACTTTTTATCTGTAAGTCTTACTTTGAAAGGTGTTCCTAGGACTTAATTCTTAGTGTCATTTTGTTCATTACTGGTAGCATCGGAACAAGAAAGCAAAAAATAAAAAGTAATAAAATTTGCTGGCACAGAAATAACATATCATTTGGAAACTGTAAAACCTATTTGCAGTTAAAGCTTGATTTGTTTGATAAAGGACTAACAGCAGCATTACCTTTGCCTTCATATTTTTCTTCTCTTAAGGAGCATTATGGAAAAAGTAACTATAATACAAAGTCTTAATGGATTTTTGTTGCTGTTCTAATTCAGCAATCTACCAGCTACTTTGTGAAACTGAAATCTAAGTATTGTTAACCTTGACTCATTTTGGTTCACAGCATTACTATTTTATTTAACGTGACATATAGGAAGCCAAAATGATAGGGCTCTAAAGGGATAATGCATCTTTAAGTTCTGGTTGGGGAGAGGGGTAGGGAGATATTGTTGCCTAACTAAATAAACCAACATTTGAACAGTATGCAATATTATGAAGTGTTACAGCACTCTATTAAAAATAAAATACTATTTTACAATTGCATTTATATACGTGTCTATTTCGTTTATTCTCACTTAGATAATATGTATATTCCTAGCAGAGCAAAAACTAATGCCCGCATTGATTAAAATTCCATCCACTTTCTAAAACTCGTAAGACTGTAGCATATCTGCTGGAAGCAGTATATTGCTTATATTTTAGAATCTATGTATTTTGCTATAATAGGGAAAAATCTAATTTATCTATGTATCTCAAGCCTTGGCAGTTAGTGGACAGTCACCTGTTTAATTGAGATCATTTTTTTTCTTTCCTGCTTTTTAAACCAGTATAATGCATTTATTTAAGGAGGAGTTTTAAACCTAATCAACAGAAATCAGAGGGTCTAACTTTCTTAATGTACTGTGGAACGTAAGGTCACACAGTAGCCAAGCCTAAGCCTTCCTAACCTAGTGTTTTTATCTTCTTTTGCCACCATGTTTTTCTGCTTTGGCTAGCTTCATTTCCTTCAGCATTTGACACTTACTTCCTAATCAGAGAGTAGTGAAAGTAATTGGATCAGTTGTTTTCAGGGTACAGTATACCTGGTAAGGCAGTCTGCAATTTTAGTGGCAAATGAATTACTAAAAATGTATGAAAAATACAATGTGCAGGTCGATAAATAGACTTGAGTTTGCAGTGGAGTTCAGTTTCCCAGAAATCCCTAAGTATACCATTTGGTGTACATACAGGATGATGCTCCAACCGAGCCACCCAGCCAGGACAAGGATAAATGCCCAGAATTGGAATTGTAGGGTCATATGGTAGTCTTTTTGAGGAACCTCCATACTGTTTTCCAGAGTGACCAAGGATTGCGTTTTATTCCCATCCTCACCAACACTTCCTCGTTGACTTTTTAGTAACAGCCATTCTGAGCAGCCTCTGAGCAAACATTTTTTTAACATGTTGATGTCAAATATGTCTTCACTCCTCACAGTAGCATTGCCAGACAGGCATATTTATTACTTTATTACTTTATTTATTATTTATTACTTTATTACTTCATGACCATACATTTATGGACAGTGTCAGTACCCACTCCACCATCAACCAGCGAACTTTTGGCATCCTGTCTTCTGTACATTCATGCCTTGCAAACCCAGGTTCCACTGTTACAACCAAGGCTGTCTTGATCTGATTAACCAGTGGTGCCAAATGCTCACCTGTAGTTCCTGATTTGATGGCAAGCTCAACTTCATTTTTTCTCACAACTGCCTTTAATCCAGGGGTGTCAAACCCATCTTCTCTGGGGGCCGCATCAGCCTCACGGTTGCCTTCAAAGGGCTGAATGTAATTTTAGGACTGTGTAAATGTAAACTACTCCTTAACTAGGGGCATGGAGCTCTATATTTGGCCCTTTGAAGGCAACAACGAGGCTTATGTGGCCCCCAGGTGAAAATGAATTTGACACCCTGGCTTTAATAAAAGCCCTTGATTCTCACCAACCTTGAGATTAAAGGTATATTGATTGCTTTCTGATACAGCCATTGGCTTTACTCACTGTTGCAGCCTGGGCACTATCGTGTGTATGTCAAAGCCTACCTGCTTGCAGGGCTTTCTACCCCAAGGTGACCATAGGTGACGCTGGGAACAAAGTGCATCCAAGAGCAGAAAGTCAGCCCTCGAGTCTAGCATCTACTGGCTCTCAGCCACTAATTTGCCAGATTGCTGCTGAGGGTGCACAGGCCAATTTTGTAGCTGGATGCCATGGTATTCCTTACCATGAGGATGATACCTTTTGATGTACTAAATCTTTTACCAATATGTTGCAATCCTTTATCTCTAGTAATTCTTTTTCTCTTAAAGGTGATTTCATTTGATGCTAATATAGCTACTGTAGCAATATTTTGCTTAAGAATTGTCTGCTATATCGTTTCTCCATCATTTTACCTTCAACTCTGTTACTCTTGTTTTAATTGTGTGCTTTGTATACAGAATATTATTATTTTAATACATTCTAAGTATTTTCATATTTACTTATTAGAGATTGGTTTATGATTCTGACTACATCTGGATTCAGTTTGACTATGCTGTTGTGTCCTATTTCTCTTGTTTTTTCCCTTTCTCTCTTTTTCTTTCCCTTTCCATTAGTCAAAAAACAAGAAAGATTTTTAACAATCTCGGCTTGTTTGAAAGTTCAAATTTTCTAAGTTACCCTAGAGATTTTAACATACATGTTGAATTTAACAAAATCTCAAGTTGATACCTTTACCTTCCTCTCAATACGAGAATCTTATTTCTCTACAACTTACATGCTATGCATTTTTTTCTGACCCACAAGTTAGATACTTTTAGAATACACATTCAATGTTTATTTTCACCTTTTTTCACTTTAATCATTCACTTGTCTCTCTTTCTGTATGTACATATAAAATTTTCTTTTACTGGTTCTGTTTCTGTGGTAGAACCCAAATTGATACAACAGGCACACCACCGTCACCATAAAACCCTAGTTCCATCCTGTGACGGTATAAGCTTTCTGGGATTCTGGCTTCACGTGGACAGCCATCCTCTCAGCTTCTACAGGCCTTGTTTTGTCTGTTCTCCCAAGCGTGCAACACCCTAGGATAGCCAGATGCCCACTTGGCAAGTAGCAGCCAACCTTACCTCAGTTTAATGCCTTGGATTTTTACTTTCTTTTCTATAGCAAGGACCTTCCTTCTTTTCCCAACAGTTCAGCCAAGTGTTTTTAAAGATGCTCTAAAAATTATTCGGAATTTTTAGTTCAATACTAGATGACTCCTTTGGACATCTAATTTTCCATCTAACATGAAATGGAAACCATCATGTTTATCCTTACCAACATTTTCTTTGAGGTATTCTCTAACACTTAGAATGTCCCAGGAGTCTTCAAGCAGGGTGCACAAGAAGACTTTCAAGGCAGCATACAGAGTAAGGTATTTTTAAGAGAAGTGATTTCCAGATCTTTAAACTCGAATATATGGTCTTTCCTAAACTGATTTGTCTGAGGAAAAGACTGTAGTGTGCTGGTTCTCACCTCTTTTCTTAATCAACTTTGTACTATTGTGCCAAAAGAAAGGGTGGAAGGAAGGAGGGGAGGGAGGAGGGAAGGAAGGGAAGGAGGGAGGAAGGAAGGGAGGGAAGAAGGAGAAGGAAGAAAGAAAGGATACTTGTCATCTTACTCATGCTTTTCTGGGTTCTGAATCTTACTCATGCTTTTCTCTGTGTTGCAGGAAACTGGGTGACAAAAGGGATAGTTCAGCAATGGGTCCCTGCTGAGAGAGTTCCACAGGGGCAAAGCAAAGCAAGCGGGTACGTGAAGAGTTAGAGCAGCAGCACCTTGGTTCACCCGAAGGGTGGGTGCAGCAAGGCATCAAGCCATCATCGCTGTCCTAGAGTTGAATGCAGAAGTGAGACTATCATCACAGAAATGTGTGTTAACACTTTCATTTTCAAATCAAAGTCAGACCCTTTCTAACGTAAAGTACAAGTCTGATCTTGCTCGTTAGTTTGACAATGAAGATTGGCCTTTTCCTTAAGGTTACAACGCAGACATCCTCATTAAAATGAGGGAGCTAACTATGTAGCTTCAGGGTTATGATGGAAAACATACAAGGTACATGTAATATATAATAAGCTGGAAATTATGCATTCCAGCTATTTACATTTATGATTTAAAAATTATACAGGTGTCACACATAACATTTATGTGATGTTTTAAACCCAATAAATTTAATTAAACATACAGATGCTAAATTAAAACTGCAAGAGGAGATACATAATTTTAAAAGCTGCTTTAGGGCTTACTCAAATGAGTTTGAAGACCACTGACACCATTTGTCTCTCTTTAATGTTTGTGTTTTTAAAATTGCTTGTGCAAGTACAGTCTTAGTACTTTCATTATTTTAAAATAGATTTTTAAATGAATAGTTCTTGGTTTATCAGAATTTTTAATTCTGTTCCACCTAGTTACATACTATAAAACATAACTACAGGGGCTATCCAATTACCAAATACAGTAGAATATGGGCTCAAAACTTAGTTAGGTTTCAAAGACCCCTTAGTGATTTTAGTTCAACAACATTTGAATGACATGCACAGAATGACATTTTGACATTATGTGTAATGACCAAAAATTGGACCAAATAGCCAGATAAATTGTGACATATTCATACAATGGAATATTACAGCACTAAAAGTAAATGAATTCATGTTAGACATAACTTGTGGATACATCTCACGGTGTAATGTTGAGTATAAGAATCTACTCACAAGTGCGTACTGTGTAATTCATTTACATAAGGCCCAAAACTAATGTGTGGTGATAAAACCCACAATGACAGTTCCCTGTGGAGGGCAGTGAGGAGCAGAGGGAAAAGAGGAGGTTTCAGGGGCGCTGATGGTGTGCTGTGTCTGCACCTGGACAGTGGTTACGCAGGTGTGCTCACTATGTGAAATCTATTTATTGTGTACTTGTTGGAATGTGTGCTTCAATAAAAGTTTACCAAAAATACAGAAGGCTTTGTGCTTCTTGACACTAAAAAATGCCATGGCAAATATTTTGTTAAATATTCCATTTTACCTATCTTTTATTGTTGCTGATAATAGTGATGATATTCTGATCAATCCTTCATCACTCAGAGTATCATTTAGCCTTAGCCTGCGCAGCCAACGCAGCTTCTTCACGCCACTTAGCTTTCTTTGCCAGGTTCCAACTTGTTAAAGATTCATGTCTTTCTACAGCCTGAAAAAAAAAAAAGCATTGTAATTCTTGAGAAAAAAATTGTGTTTTAGGTAGACATATATAGGAGAGAGTCTGTGAAGAGGAGAAAAGTAATTTAAAACATCTATCACACACAGTATCCAAGAAAATAATCCTTTGGTATAGAAAAAAAAATTGCTTCAGTTGCTAGACTTCTAGTCAACAGGGCAGCTGGTATTGGAAATCTGTCCCACCCTCTCTTGGCACACATAGATAACGTTGTTGGGTAAAATGTAACAAAAATGTTAGCTCAAAATAAATGAAATCTCCAGGTACCAGAAATGAAAAGAACTGAAAAGGCATGAATTGATGGGGGAATGAGAAGGATTGGAGCCAGGATGAAAGGAAATGGTTTTATTCTGGGAGCGTTAGGAAAAAATACTGGTTTTAACAGAAGTGGCCTGGGAATTTAACCTCCATACCAACAGGAATGTCCAGGATTTGGATCTTGGGAATAGAGTTGAGCTACCAATAAAAAATTGGAAGTACCAGGAAATGAAAATTTAAAACTCCTCTCACCAGCCATAGGAACTGGCAAAGAAAATAGGCATTTATCTGAGAAGGAAAAAAAAATCACCTATGAACAGAAAATTAGTACTTAATTAGGAAGAACTCTAACTAGAAAATAAATCTGAGGAAATAATCTGAATGCAACATAGAGATAAAGACAAAAAATTGAAAAGAGAAGAGATCCGGAGAACAGAATTAGAAGTTGCAACGTACATTATAACATGTATGCAACATACATAGTAGTTAGACAATAGATACACTGGGGGAGGGGCTGTACTTAAAGTTATGACAGCTTAGACTTTTTCAGAGGTAAGGGAAGTTACATGAGGGGAGACCCCCAAAATGACATTTATTTATAAAAAATTGTGTATTCATTCTTACATGTTTAAACTTCAGTCACCTTTAAAGAACTCTCCTTTTGATGCAGAACACCTATCAAGGCTTTTTTCTACTGCTCAAAACAGTTTTTGAACTTGTTGATTTTGATGCCTTTTAGTGCTTCTGCCATTTTTGATTTCTCCTCTTCCACATCGGCAAAATGTTTCCCTTTGAGGACTTTTTCATCCAGGGAAACAAAAAAAGTTGCTTGCAGTGAGATCAGGTGAATAGGGAGCATGGAGCAGAGGGGTCATGCATTTTTGGTCAAAAACTGAGCAGTACTTAGTGTGGTGTGGGCAGGTGCACTCGTAGATCCATGGAATGGGCAAACACACTGAAAGTCTTCAAAAAAAATTCATTGAAGCCAAATGCAGCCTCTCACAACAACGCCAGCTGGTGCACTGATACAGATGGGTTCCTAGAACACTCATCTAGCAGGGAAGCCTGTACTACAAAGGGCCTGCCCTCCAGGAGATAATTCTGATTTTGGGGGGCTCCTCCCTTGTAGATTATCAGAGCATAAAATGTCCTAAGCAGAATAAATAAAAGTTTGACATTGGTGGCTAATATGCACCTCACAGTTAACATATCTAAAATAGAGAACTGTCATGCCACCAAGTTCTTTCTCCAGCTTTACCTCAATAATGGCACTGTAATCCATCTAGTTGTTCAAATAAAAAACCTGGGCTTTTGGGTTTCTTCGTTCCATTTTCTCACCTCTTCTCACTTTGAATTTATCACAAAGCTCTATTCTTTGTGTCTCCCCAAATATATTTCAAATTTCTAAACTCCACAATCCTAGTTGCCACAATCCTAGTTAAGGTAATTGCATTAACCACTCAAAATAAAAGGTCAATTGGGGAGAGGCAAGAGGGACAGCAGTGAGATCATTTTAGAAGACACTGCAATGAACTAGGCAACAGACCAGAGGGTTATCAGGAGAGATGGTGAGGACGGGCCCATTTGTGGATATATTTTCAAGTAGAGCCAACGGGATTGATGGCGTGTCACGACTTACTCTTGAGCAGCTGTAAGGATGATAACATAGTGAGTAGCTGGGAGAGGCCATCATGCATACGGTGGTTAGTGATGCTTTCTCAAAGGAGAAGGAGAGGGAGCTGTCTAAGGCAAGAACAAGGACAGGAAGGAAAGCCCAGAGAGGAGGAGGAGTTTGGTGTATTAAAAAACAGAAAAGAACCGGTGTGGATGGAGCACAGTGAACAAAGAGAAGGTGGTATGAGACATAAAGGGTCCAGACAGTCACAGGCTTCAATCTGTCATTTAAGAGCCAGAAAACCATTGACTTTGTGAGCAGTCATTTTATCTAGGGTAGGCTAAAAACAAGAGATGAACAAATTGCTTTATTTCTGTTGAAGTGTTCAGCCCAGCAAATATTTAAGAAATTTTCCATCTGATGAGAATAATTTCAAAGTGTATGTCCTTTGCCAAGATAAGATAGTAGAAATACATGGACATATACATAGCATCAGTAAGCTTACAGGCCCTAGTTCACATGTGAATCACGGGGCTCAAATGCTCTTGAAAACCTGGGAAGTAGAGAAGAGCAGAATCATGGGAGTAGGCAAAATTACCATTCTAAATTACCATTTCCTGGGCACTAGCCCAGAGAATTAAGATGTATGGATCCAAGCAAACTATTCTGTGTATGCAGCTGTCAAAATCTAGTTCCAACTTTCTGCACTACTAAAACATCATATTCATAAGCAAGAAAGTTACAATCACACTCTAACAGGCTTAGTATCACAATGAATAGAGACACTAATAAACCGCAATGTGTCCACAGGAGAGCCTCAAATAGAGGAAAGTTTTGAGGGAGATGGGAGAGTAATTAAGACTGGGGAAGACTCATAAGGATGTATTAGATGTTTCCCAATATTTGTGGGGCTGTTATACATGGTAAAAAGTGATAAGCAGATGGAGGGATATGGGGAAGCAAGAAATAAAATCAGAGAAGAATGAATTAGCTCTTAATTTCACTCTAGAAACCACACACTAAGATGGCAAGAAAAGTGCTTAGATACAGGATACAGACATACTAGTCAGCCTTTATGATTACTTTCAACTTCTGCATTTCAGGATTCTATGTAATAGCTAATTGAGTTCATAATTTAAGGAATGATCTAGTCTGGATAACTTTCATACAGCAAAGCTCTTCTTGTGCAGATTTTTAACCAGGTAATACACTGTTCTGGGTTTTGTTTTTGTTTTTGCTTATCCTACAAATGGAAACAAGCTTTTGTCCCTGCTGCTCATATTGTTAATTAGTAGACAGATATACGTGCGTGGCGCAAGGCGTCTAAGACAATATCATTCTTATGTTGAAAGAACAGCAATAGTCCTCAAATTGAGAAAGGTCATAATATTTCTTAAAATTCACTTTTATTTTTCCCCCACAATCCCAAGTGAAAACATACTGTACTTCTGTTTGTCTTTCATTTTTAAGTCTATCTTTATTTTAAAGAGGTACTCACCCTTTTGGCGGATGCTATCACTGCAAAGCAGGCGATAATAGTGAGTCCAATCATTATGTAACAAGCTTTCACTCGAGCTTTGTTTCTTGCAGCATCTATCATTTCTGGCCTAAATTGAGATATGTATTCTGTTAATTATATTAAAGCAAGGTGATTTTTCTGACTGGCATAATAGGCAATGATTTGTAATGCTAATATTCCAAAAATTTCCCTGAATGCAAATTGCAGATGTGAAAGACCTCCAAATGCTAGGTCATTATCTTATCAATTTCAAATGGACAGGTATTTATTTAGGTGTTCACTAATGTCAGCCACTGAGAAACCACAGTGTAGTATTTAGTTTCTAACCGCTCAGAATAGAACTACTAGATATTATGGCCTAACTCTCCATCCTTTCCCCCTCCACTGATGGGGGGGCGGTAAAAGTAAGAATTAAAGCCTCTTTATGTCTATGACTCATGTTCATTTGGTCCTTGTGGTCTCTGTGGTCTTTGTTTTCAGTTTTAAACAGGCAGTTTTTTAAAACTCATTTTCATCAATTTGTATTTTATTGACCACCCAATGTCTTCTTGTCACCTCCCATTGCATCCAAATTAAAGAGACTATTATACATTTTGTAAGGATCACTGTTATTATACTGTTATAATATATTACATATTTTTTATGAGAATAACTATAGAGAAAAGGCATTTCCATCATGGTTTTTGCATGAAGTTTTCAAAAAATGATTAAAATCACAATAGTTTGTCAAAAAACAAACTATTCTAGAAAAGATCCTTTTCCTTATAGAGAAAAGATCCTTCATTTTCTTATTACTATTCTGAACTTTGATATGCTTACTTGAAATTGGGTAGGCTTATACATTAATAAGGTTATATGCAAGTTGTCCAAAATTCTAGATATACTACCTACAAAGTAGTGTTACAAGGCTAATTATGACTGTAAGCCTTTTATTTTGAAATCAACTTCAACAATTTGCAATAATATGAAGTGACAGTTTACAGATAATTAGAAAGTGATTCTGGAGAATGTACTCAGCAGTACTCTTTCTTATCTAATGCCAAGTTTAAATAAAATGCAGTTACATTAAAAAAATTCCATAAAGACAAGTTACAATTTCTCTTAAAAATGAAAAACTTGCCCAGGCTGGCATTGCTCAGTGGATTGAGAATGGGCTGCAAACCAAAGGGCTGCGAGTTCGATTCTCAGTCAGGGCACAAGCCTGGGTTGCAGGCCAGGTCTCCAGTAGGGGGCACACGAGAGGCAACCACACATCGATGTTTTTCTCCCTCTCTTTCACCCTCCCTTCCCCCTCTCTAAAAATAAATAAATAAAATCTTTTTAAAAAAATGAAAAACTTTTCTACTAGTTGAAAGAGCACAGAAAAGCAATACCCAGCTTGTTTTCCTTAGATTTTAGGCAGGCTGATGTAAGTTTTAAGATGTTAGTTGCAAACAGATGAGTATGAAGACATTATTAGATTATATTTGTTGTTGGCTTTTGTTCCAAATGGAACCTAAAAGATCTGATCTTTTTTTACCCATCCATCTGGCTTTGATCTAGTGTGCCAAATTAGTTTAGTGCAGAAAGAACAAGAAAAAGGACAGTCTTTATTAAACATCATTAGTGGTTGGTACAACAATTATAGGCCACTTGGCAATTATATGTCCGTTAAGAGCATAAAAAGTGAAAGCTGTTTAGCCTGTAGGTCTAACACTTAGCACAAGAGGCATATCCCTCCTAGGTAATAATGCTTTTAAAATTATACAAAATAAAAAATATTCAAATACTTTCACATTTCCGATGCAAAACTATAATACTTTTCATAAGCATCTTGTTTAAAGTTAAATTTCCCTGTTTGGTGTTGCAGGGTGAGGGGGTATATGGGGACTAAATGATAAATAAAAAATAATAATAAATAAAAGATTGAAAGTTTAAAAAATAAAAAGAAAAAAATTTCCTGTTTATAATACTAGTTTTAACTGTGATCCTGAGGAAATTATTGCTATAAAATGGCCTCTTCACTCATACAGATATGTTAATGCAAAACTGGGGCTACTGTCTCTTTTTAAATTAAATTAAATTAAATTTCCCACCCCCAACACTATTTATCCCCCAAACCCCCTTTCACTTCCAGGGCCTAGTTTAATTTACAATAATGCTGGTTCTTTACATTCATGATTACTTTGTTTACAGCACTAGAACTCAAAACCCCCAAAATCGAGGGTGATGTTTTAGCTTGCTGAGGCTAATTTCTTCTTTGGGCTGTCTGCAGTTTGGAGTGTATAGATCTCAAAAAAGAAAGAAAATTTGTTTTATAATATTTTTAAAATCTCTGTGGATGGATAAATGCTGAAAACACATTTTATATTCCATGTTATTTCAAAATTTTAATCTATTCTTCATTGAATAATTTCATCCAAGAAAGGAATAAATGTTTGAGAATTCATTATCGAGTCAACATTTTTCAGCACATTTTATTTTTTCATTTAATGAAGATGCTTTTGGTGACTTGTTAGTTAATAAGCAATAAAAGTGTAGGTAATATGGGCAGAACAAGATGTAAGCCCAGGTTTCATTATCTATTCTAAAGGGAATTGATTATATTGTATAAAGATAACATACAGTCCATATTAAGTTCTTATTTGATATTATAGTTCTAGTCTATTTTAAAAATCAATTTAAAAAGTATTGGATTGATTTAATTTAGTTTCCTTCCCTTCTTACCCACTACCTCGCAAAAATGCTGCGTTGTTTTGCTTTGCATAGTCTGAAACTGCAGAAAGAATAGTTTACTCTTCTTTAGTCTACATTTACTTAAACAAACAAACAAACAAACAAACAAAAAACAGGTTGCATTTACCCCGGAGGTGAAGTTGTCAGCTTGCTTTATCATTTATAGAACCTTTTTCTTGGGTTTGGGATGGTGAAGAAGCCGGAGACGCTAGGGTCCCAGCCCGACTAAAACCAGTGCCCCGAAGGCCGTAACGCCATCACACACGCCAGGCGTCTGCCACCCCAGAAAAAGAGGTCGCACAGATGCCGTCCCTTCCCAGAGATTTTTCCAGACCACACCTGGGGCACGATCCTTCTTTGGGTGTTGCAGGGTACCGCCAGTCGCCCCCGCCCTGGACCCCGGGCGCCCCCATAGCCTCCCAGGGTACAGACCAAGACCGCGCCTTCTGTTCCGTCTGAGAGCTTCGGGTCCTCCAGGCTGGGAGCTCGATGGGAGCTAGCGGGGCGGGTGTCTGAGCTTCGGTGTAAGTGCTTACTGAATTTCTGAGTTTTCACGCAACTTCAGCAGTCTCCCTGTAAGCTTGGCTGCCCACTATTCAGCCGGGGAACCCGACGTTTACCCGAATGGGGGCCGTAGGTAAATTCCTTAAAATGGTAGGTGTTAGTGTAAAGCACTGTATAGCGCTAAGGCGGCCTCCGTTCCAGGATGCACCCAGGTCGGGCTGTGGATGGACCCCGCACCCCTCCAAGCCCGGGCCCGACCCTCCCCGGCGCGCGCGAAACTCGGGTCTCTGCGCAGAGCACGCTTACGGGATTCGAGGCGGGATGTCCTCCATCGCTTTGAAACGCCCGGTCCACAGCAAGATTTTCTTGTCGAATTGGGAAGGCTTGTGCTCGGCGGGGACCCTGTGAACCTTCCCTGCTGCGAAAGCCGCAGAGATGGATGGAAGAACGGAGACAGCGACAGCACAACAGATCAGCGCCCGCTCACGCCTAGACCCCCAGCCCTGGCTCCTCGCCCGCCCTACCCCAGCCTTCTTCCCACGCCTGACTCACCCGGACCCTGGGGCCCAGAACCGCTGGGGGTCCCGCTGCTGGAGTAGCGGGCGAGACCCTGGGGACCGAGAGCCTGGATTTGCCCTCGTGCGGCTTCTCCAAGAGCCCCCGGGGCGCAGCGAAGGATGCGCCCGGAGAGGAGGCGCAGGAGGCTCCCTGAGGCGGCCAGCATGCTGAGCCCTGCTCCCACGCCTGCAGCCACGAGTCGGACCAGAGCACTAGCTACCCACACCGCTGTCCCAGTCCGCGGGGCTCCCAGGGGGCTGGGATGCGCAGCTGGCGCCTCTGACGCACGTACAGTCGGCTCGCGGTCCGCCCCCCTCGCCCGCCCCAAGCGGGCGGGTGACCCGGGACTAGGGCGTCACGACCCTAGACGCAGATCCCTTCTGCAAGCCGGGCCCAGGGAACGGCCTGCCTCTGCTTGAAAACTCAGCGCTTAGACCCACCATCTGTTTTTAAAAGCTCATTTAAAGGCGTGTATTTCTCTGTATTGAACAGAAACGTGTTTCCATCAGGCTTTCTCCCTTTGATTCCCACCTTATACAAAAACGCAAGTGAGGGACACTGCAAATGTTTGCCAGATAAGTGTAATGACAGGCACACGCTTCTGATTTTGAAGTTAGTTCCTCACTGCCCCCCCACTCTGTGCCCATGCTTCTTCTCATTTCCAGGCAACACCACCTCAGTTGTTACTATTGTTTTCCTCTGCCTCTTAGTAAGACTACAGACTCCCAAAACTTGCTTCGAAATGAGCTTTTCTTTTAGCTTCCATCATCTTCCTTCTGCTAAAAGCAGGGCGTATCTATCAACTGTTCTGTGGTGTCTAAATGGGAACAGGGACTCAGAAAAAGGACTTGTGGGACAGCTGTCTATCCTGAAGGAATTTACTTACTCCTGTTGCAGGGACCACAGGCCCCAGGCAGGTGAAGTGCTCTGGAGACCCAGACCAGGCCCAGCCTACCCTCCTCTTGTCACCTGTTGCTGAGACTCCTTCCACACCTAGACATTGCCTTATACTTTCACTTGGATCGCCAGATACACTTTTTTTCCTTAGTAACTATAGTGTCAGGCTATTGAAGGCAAGATCTCTGTACCTGTGGCTTTCACATATGATGTGTAACAAAAGAAGAGCCTTACCTCTGTAAAGAAATGTGCATTGAGCAGAGTCATTGCAGAAAAAATGCGGGCTTTGCCTTCGTACTGAGGTTTAAACTCCTGATCTGTGACTTAAGTGTTGCATGATCCAGAACAAATCATTTACATCATCAATCTTGGTCTCATTCGTAAAACAAGGATTACTATATCTTAAGTTCATTCATGCAGTGACTACAAAGAACCTACTACATGCCAGCCACTCTCACAGCTGGACAGAACCGTGAACAATGTCAAGTGGAGATTCATAGAGGAAGAAAAAACAACAGGATTAAAAAAAGTAAGCAGGGGTGGGGTAGAAGCTATTTAGAAGGGATGGTTAGGATACCCCTCTGAAACGTGCCTGGCTCAAAATAGCACTTCAGAAAATGTATGGTTTCTTTCCTTTCACATTTTCTTGTTTGTTTAACTAGTCCCAAAACACAAAGGCATTTTAATCAATGACATCTTTTGTGGGGAATTGTAGGAGGCTGAGCTCCCTGACTGCAAGGATTCCTCAGGATATAGCTGAAAATTTGGCATTTAGCAGATACTTAATTGGTTAAATAAATGAATACATGAATGCAAGTCTTCCACAGTAAAATGACCCTCTCTGGGCTAGTTTCAGAAAAGACTGAAACACTTGAGGACTTGCTACACAATGAACGGAGAGAATGCCTGCCTGTCAAAGAAAGCTGCCGTACATAATATTTGATTGTCCCAGGAATATGCTGCTTGACCATTATTCAAATGTGTTATTCTTCCATTATTAAATGGAATTATTCTTCCGTTATTCAAATATGTTATTTTTTCTTTTAATACTTTATTTTTCTTCATGTTACTGAGAAGAAATACCCATACAGGTAGAGGAAAACATCTCTGGGAGATAGTTGATCATTAATAGTTCACTAAGGAATATAAAACTAGCTAAATAAGTTTATTTCCCTGGAGAGATCCAAATGTCAGGCATCTGCACGTGATTTTCTAGCTCACGTTTTTCTAGCATGGGAGGACAGGCAAGAGAATAAGGGCTTCTGTCGTGAGAGAAAGGACAATTTACATTCTAGTCTATTCCTGATGGGATTAAAATATCACTATTTGGCAGTGAGCTACATTTAAAAATTACAGCTGCATGAGAGATGTTTTCTTTAGTTCTAGAATTGGAACAAATTTAAAAGAGACTTGAATCAATTACTAATAAAAAAAAGCTAATTGTATTACATTATCCCTCCCCTTCCCCTTTGCCTCCCCCTTCTCCTCCTCTTCCTTCTTCCTCTTCCACCAGAATAGCTCATTTATTCATTGAGTGTCTCCTACGTGCTGGGCACTCTTCTAGGCTCTGAGGTTGCAGCAGGTAAGCACACAAAAATCTTTGCCCCTCATGAAATTTATTAATCCACGGTGTTTTCAGTTTAACTATTCCATACTATATTGTTTTTCAGTCCTATGGTTCATCTGATTTGTATATGGTATTTTCACTTCTGTTCCTTCAAGGCTTATTTTTGATTAGAATGGTTTATGTTTCCATTTCTTAGAGTTAATTAGTTACTTCTTAAGGTGTACTGCTAGAACTAGGGATGCATTCTAAATAAAGTCATTATGCAGATTGAGTGGGAAGTGTGGATCATTTTAAAATCACTATTATTTTTTATTATTAAAAGCTACCATGTGCTTGACATGTGCTAAGGCAGGAAATTTGAAGATTGCTGCAGAGCTGTCTCTGAGAAGCTCCAGTGTGGCCGGGATATTCCCTCATCAGGAAATGCCTTGCTTTGAGAGGACAGGCTGGGAGGGGCCCTAACTAACTTGTCCAAACCTGTACTTGTCTCTCTGTGGGGGAAGTTCTAAAGTGACGTTCACTGCAGACCCAGCTCACAGTCCTCTCCAGGACTTGTGGCAACCTTAGCAGTGGGTGGTCTGTGCCAGGGCCAGTCACTTACTGATACTAAGCATGGGCTTAGGACACCAGCAAAAGCTCAACACGAGATCTCGAAAACTATCAGTGAGTTCCCACACGCAGACCTTCAAGTTATTCCTCTTAATTTCCATTTTCATTGCTGTAGTTCAGTCTTTTAGTTTCTTTCAACCATTGTCTAATAATGACCTTCCAAGTATTCCCCCACCTCTGGTCAATTCTTCCTCCAATCCTTTCTCTGTCTAGACTTCAAAGACAGTATTTTAAAATGTGAATGTAATCACGTAACACTTTCGTGGTGCCACCCTCTTTCTTACTCCTTCTCTGACCTCAGCCCATATCCCTATCTACAGACTACAAAATTAACTCTGAGAAAAATCATCATGGGGCAGGGAGAACTCTTTCCAAGCCTCCTGCTTTGGTATTTTGCATAGTCTGATTCAAATTTTCTGCCCTTGTCATGTCCCTAGACCAGCGATGTTCAGTGATGTGCTGTAAGAGTTTTTAGAACACTCAAGTAACACTTGACTATTTAGTCAGGGGCACTGACTACTTTCACCTTAGATTGTCAAAAAACTGACAACAGTCAACACAACAATAGCTATTTGGTGTGAATGAATACAAATTATTCCTAAAATTATGAATTTTTTTGTTAGATTGGCAAAAATATAATTTTTAGTGTGCTACAGAATTTTACTAATTAGTTAATATGTGCCATGAAATGAAAAAGATTGAAAATCACTGTCCTAGATAATTAAAATGGCACTAGCCACAGGTAGGTAGATCACACTGAATTTCTCTGTGCTAATGGTGATTCACAGCAGCTATCAACTAACATCACAGTTTGTTTAGCTCTGGCTCAGACGGCTGGGTAAGCACTGCGTGTGTGTGTGTGTGTGTGTGTGTGTGTGTGTGTGTGTGTGACCAGTGCTGATCAGGGCCCCACACGCAGAACTTGCAAAATCAACCACACCCACTATAAATGTACAATACAACACCTTATCTGGTTACAAATTAAGATGGCTGTTCTTTCATAAGCAGGATGTGAATGACGCCACCCCAAATTCCCTTAAAACAATGACCTCTTGTTTTGCATGTGTTTGTACAGTTCTTCTTTGGCTTCTCGCAGCTGCTTGTCTCTCTCTTAGCTTATATGCTCATATTTTCTCAGAAATTGGGAATTGGCCTATTTGAATGTGTTGCCTGTTCAGGGATAAAAAAGGACCCCATCTTATTAGGAGAATTTCTTTTTCTTTTTCATAGTTTTTTACTTGGAATTGCTCATACTGATTTCTAATTTTCAGTGTGAAATATACTTATATTGAGACAGAGCTAAGTTAAAAAGCAGAGATTAAATTGCTTTTTTTTTGTTTGTTTTGTGCATTTCCACATTTCCCATTATATCACCATTTACTAATTAAAACTGAACCATTATTTATGATAATTATAATGAAGATTTACAGGAGAATTTGTTAAATATAATTAGCAGGGCACTAGAACTACAAATAACCTAAATTATCAGAGTTCTCCAAGAAGTGGTCTGGGTTGGATTAAAAAAACAAAATCTATGGGAATTTTTTAAAGGCTAAACTGGATAACCTAAGAGACAGAGTGTGAAAGAGGGGGAAAATCAACTATTTGTTTATTCAACCAGGAAGTGTAGTTAAATATGTATTACTACATATCTAAGAGTTATCCCTATGAGGCTGTCCAAAATCAAGCATTAAAAATATATAAAATAACTGTTTCCTTGAATGTATACTCAATTTTTATGTCTTATGTGTACTTGGACTAAATGCTAACTCTAAGACAAAAGCATTTATGACATTGACATGATGACACATATTATTCAGTAATAAAGTTCTGTTTAGATCCTGCAAAGAAAGATGAAATGAGGTGGAGAGGTACGTACCTGAGTGTTAATTAGTCTTTGCTTCTGTTACAACCATTGTGTCCTGAGATTGAAGGGCCTCGTAGCTTCCCCTAGCAGTCGTCTAAAATCTTGACAGCTAGCTCAAGACGAGCTCGGCTGTTCCAAGAGGCCATTAAAGAAGGGCTCGCAGCACTTAGTAATTGTGAGAGTGTTTTATGGAAAACCGAACTGTGAGGTCACTTTCATGTATACCATCTCAATTGCCTTTAGAGAATAAATTTGGTTACACATAAGTGAAAAATCTCCTGCCTCACAGAATAATTGGCTGTAATTAACCATAAGATGAATCTTTACCACAATGTACAAAATGCACAAAAATATATAAAAAATGCACCAAAATATACAAAAAATGCGCAAAGAAGAATAAATACTATGAAATTTTAGAGAAAAATTAAACTGTGAATCATATAATAAAATACAAGAAGAAAAACGGTAAAGTCAGTAACAGGTCCCTAAATACAGACTTATGGCTACTATTCTAACTATAGAATATTGGAGTATTTCAGGAGGCCCAATAAACAGTACCTCTGTTTCCTGCCAATTCTAAACCAAATGAGAAATAAAAGAGTTTGCTGATGGGAGACTAAAGTTTTACCTGTATTATTTATAAAATTGATTGGAGAGTATGGCATCTACAAGGCATGCGGATTTCTTAATACAGAAGCCTGTAATTAGGTAGACTGACTCGTCAAACCCTAGACCACCTGGACTTGCCAAAGTCTCGACTGTACACCGGAGTTGGCCTTGTGAGGTAAACATTCTGAACTTTCCTTAAAATTAAACTTGCCTTCCTCTCTGAGCTCAGGTCTGTTTTCGGATGAAAGCCTGCCAAAGAAGGGAGCGTGGGGTCAGTTTCTTTTCTATCACTTCTCCTCCTTACGCTTCTCTTGATACTCTGATTGGCCCTAACTCCTTGCCCTTTTCACTAGTCCTCTAGGGATTCTTTAAATTTGGAAATGAGAAAGGCTGGGAGAAGAGGAAAGGAACGAGAAAGGTCTCGCTGAACAGATTCGTCTGTGATCTGATGTTGGCGCTCTCTGTCTTTGATGGCCGTTGACCAGCTGACTCCTTTTCTGAGAGGTAAGCTGCTTCGTGTGGGCTCCTGGGAGTACTCTCCTCTCTCTCCCACCATGTCAGCGGAGTTAGAGCTGGCAGATTCATCTCTTCTTTGCTGCTTTCATCACAACCTTTTGCGTTTAAATTTCACAGTCATGGGTCAAACTCCAGGCTGTATGTGTCAAGTTCTCCAAGTGGTTCTTTCAAAATTTCACTCCTTCGGTTTGAGGTGAGAGAAAAGAACCTCTTCCCCATCCCACTTTCCCGGCCTTTACAACCTCTTAAGTATTCATAAGGTAAGTGATGATTCTGTGTCTTCTGAGTGTGACAGAATCCTTTCTAATTTGTCGAAACTGCAGATTTTATTAAGGATATTATAAAGCTCATGGTATCATGGGAATGCTGGAGGACTGGACTCTCAGCTGGGAGTTCAGTAAATGCACTTGGAACCACTCACAGAACTGGCCTAGTGGGAGCTGTGCCTCCTGCTGCTCTGGAGCCTCCCTGCCTCTGCTCTGGTTGGGCAGCTGTTGACCCCAGAACATGTTGCCTCTTCCCAATTCTGGTTTAGCAGTGACATAGCATATATGTCACTGCTAAACCAAAATCCCATATGGGGGTGTAAGAGCAGTGAGGAAGAATGGAAAATGTATGCCGCTGTTTTTTATTTCCTCTTGGAAAGGCAGCATTCACAATGGGCATCCATGAGTATGTCCACGTGTCCAATACAAACCACAAAGTTCTTTTTGGTGATTTATTTTTCTTTTCTTCTGTTTTTATTTTATTTTATTTTTTATTTTAGAGAGAGGAAGGGAGACAGAAAGAGAAGGGAGAGAGAAATATTGATTTGGTGCTCTACTCATCTATGCATTCATTGGTTGAGTTTCATACGTGCCTTAATGGGGGATGGAGCCCACAACCTTGGATTATCCGGACAACATTCTAACCAACTTAGCTGCCTGGCCACGGTGGTGATTTCCTTTTCACATCTTCATAGACAGCACAGCGCCTTGCTTTGAGACATGGGGATATATAGCACTTATTGCTTTGTATATGTTGTGAGTTAGGGCTCTAATTTATTTATTTTTTAATAAAGAGAGCCATTTCCCCACCATCATTAATATTTCTGCCATCCATATTTCTGCATTGATTTTTAATGTGGCCAGAACATATCTGGTATTATTTCTGTTTCTTTGGTCAGATCACTATCCCTTCACCAGCACTGTGCTATCTTAAATCCCCTTACCTTGTTCTTCAAGAGTCTCTAGAAGAACTAGAAGAACTCTTTGTTCTGCCCTATGTATCTTAGAGTCTGTTTGTCAATCCTGTTGAGATGTTTGCTGAAATTAGTCTTGGAGAGTTGATGATATAGGCAGTGTCCTATAGACTTGTTATAGACTTGCTATCACGGTCTCTGTGATAGCAAGTCTTCTAATCCATGATTTGAAGTCTGCATTTATCCAGACTTTCCTTTATATCCTTAATAAGCACTTAGTTATTTCTCTGTAAAGGTATTTCTCTGTATTTCACTTGATTTATTCTTAGGGACCTTATAATTTTTATTACTTTAGGAAATGACTATTTTTTAATGATTATTTTTTGATGGGTTATTACCAATGAATGTAAATGCTATTTAGTTTTCTATCCTGATTTTGTATCCATCAATCTTCTTAGAGTTTCTTACAGTTCTGTTAACTGCTTTGCACATGTTTTTCAATTTTCTATTTATATAATAATATTATAGAAAGCTGGGCATTTCAGTTTGTTTCCTTCCCACTTTTATACCTCCTTGTAATCATTGGCTATGACCTACAAAACAATGTTTACGAGAAGATAGGATAGTGGATTTTGTCCCCGAATTTAATGGGAAACTTTTCACACTTCACCATGAAGTCTAATATCAGTGCTATTATCTGAGTATTTATGACCCCATTCCTTGATCCCCCTTCCAATTTTGGGTGTTGAAATCCTAAAGGCCAAGATGGTGGTGTGATGAGGTGGGTCCTTTGGGAGGTAATTAGGTCATGATTGTGAAGCCCTTGGGAACGGGATTAGTACTTTCATTGAAAATGACCAAGAAAGCTCCCTTGCCCCTTCTGCTGTGTGAAGTTACAGTAAAAAGATGACCATTTAGGAAGTGGGATTTCAGCAGACGTGGACTCTGCCGGCACCTTGATCTTGGACTTCCCAGCCTCCAAAACTGTGAGAAATAAATGTGTGCTGTCTATAAGCCACCTAGTCTATGGCATTTTTGTTATAGCAGCCTGAATGCACTAAGACAATTGGTTTGAAAGTTAGGGTGGAGTATTAGTTTCTTAAGCCTACCATAACAAATTATAACAATCAAAGTGCCTTGAAATAATTTATTATCTCAGTTCTGGAGGCTAGAAGCTTCTGGTGGTTTCTAGCATTTCTTGGTGTTCTTGGTTATAAATGCATCTTTCCAATTTCTGCTTCTATCTTTACATTGCTGTCTCTCCTGTGAGTTTATCTGTGTTTCCAAATTTTCTTCTTATAAGTACACCAGTCATACTGGGTTTAGGGTGCACCTTAACCCAGTATGACCATATCTTAACCAGACTACATCTACAAGGCTCTCATTTCCAAATAAGGTCACATTCATAGGTTCCAGATAGATGGAATTTGGAGTTGGGGAGGTACTATTCAACCCAGTGTAAGTAGATAGATTTGATCAGGTAAAGAGTGTTTCTTCTGTTCTTAATTTGCAAGGATATTTTATCTATCTATCTATCTATCTATCTATCTATCTATTTTTAGAAAGGGGAAGGGAAGGGGTCAGAGAGGGAGAGAAACATCAATGTACAGTTGCCTCTCATGCACCCCCTACTGGAGACCTGGTCTGCAACCCAGGCATGTACCCTGCCTGGGAATTGAACCAGCAACCCTTTGGTGTGCAGGCCAGTACTCACTCTACTGAGCCACACCAGCCATGGCTTAATTTGTAAGGATATTTTTAAAAGACTAAAAGAGTATAACTTATTAAAAGAGACTCTATACTTTTTTTAGGTAAAATGGGGTTATTACATTAGCAAACTTTGGATGCTTAGATTAAAAGCTGATTGTGAAGTTGTATTATTTTTGATATATTAATGAATTTCTATTAGCCAATAGATTTCTTTAAAAGACACTTATTCTTCTTTTACTTATTTAAAAAAATTATATTATATTTTTCCATCACCATTTATCCCCTGCATACCTTCTTCTACTTCCACCTACCCTCCCTGCCCCCTGCAATCACCAGAGAAGCCTAATTCTTAATCAGAAGTTTGCAAAGAAAAAAAATTCCTTGCTTTTAAGAATTCATGTTTGCATTTCTATTTCTTAATTTTCTTACGTTTGGTCAACTAGTAAAATATATATTTTAGTTTAATATCTGCATTTGTCAGTATTGGACTAAATGAAAACATCAATATTAATGTTTATCATGAAATTTCTCTACAAGTATTCCATGAGGGTCTTAGTTCCAGTTACACAGGGGAAGGCAAAATTAGGTTTACAATTACAATAGAAATACATGATACAATAATTAATAAATGATAATACTTTCACATACAACTGCAAACCCACTTTTACCCATGCCGGTATTGTCTACAAGTAAAAAGTAAAAATGTAATTTCCCACCAGGTGGCAGTAGTATTTCAAATTGTTCTCCAAACACCCAGACAGTAGGGGCACTTCACTAAATCAAGGAATATGATGAGGATGAGTTCTGTCCTTGTCCTCAACTAACTCACAGTCTGTATTCTGAATCTCAAATACATGTACTTTTCATCTTTTTTTTCTTCTGGTAGTTGAAAGTTCTAAGTATAGACTATTCTCACGTGTCAGAAGAAAGTGTGAGTATATACTATTGCCATTTAGCCTAAACAACCAATGAGTTATGTGATGTGCCTGGAATCAAATTATGAGCTTAGTGTCATACCCCCACCCCCTCAAAAGTAAATCTATTACATATTTTGTAATAATCTTTCCATTAAAAACAGATATGGTTTCAGACATTGCATTTTTTCAAGATTTTGTTCTCTACCTCCAAGCTATTGAAACTGGAATTTATTTATTAGAAAACAATTGTGCTTTATGGCATCCAGTTCACATTTATTACACGCACTGTGTAGTGTATTCTTTCACCCTAATTAGTAGCAGAAGAGTTGCACGTAGATGGGAACAATCTTACTCTTATCATCTGTAAATATCTATATATTCCATTAGGTCACTGAAATATATATTATTAAAATAACATTAAAGGTAACAAAATTATCCCACATTCATATATCCTGAGCAAAAATATTTTCTATTTTTCTATAGAGTCTTTATCCATATTTATACAGAGTTCTAATTAGACTACCCAAAACATTTAAAAATTTTTACTTATGAGTTCATAAGCAAATTCTATTTTTTAGCCTAATCTTTATCTTTTTAAGTAGTGTCATGATATTTAGTTATAAAGATAAGTTATACTTTATTTTATTTCTCTGGTGGGCACAGATTATTTCTAATTTTATCTTTATCATTATCATTCTGTTTTAGAATATTCTTTCTCATTTATTTTTCTATTTTATTGTATAAGACATGATTTTTTGGAGATAACAACAAATCAACAAATGGACTGGTTAAGAAGTTATTTTTATTTAATTTTTCATTTTGAAATAAAACATGCTCATTGTCAGGAAAATTCAAACAATCATGAAACATGGAGAGAGTCTATTCGATTGTGTGCTCTTGAGGGGAGACTAATGTTATCAGATATTTCTTTCCAATCTTATCTATATAATGCAGAAATTATATATATGCAAAAATTAGACTTTTCTGCCATTGGTTTCTATCATTCCTGATGAATGGCAGGCTCTTTTAGTATCTGTTTCCATAAACTTACCTCACTTTTTCGAATGGTTGGACAATTTTTTGTTGAAGAAATGTTCCATTGTATAGTGGATTCTTTATAGACATTTAAGGTGTTTAAAATTTTTAACTTTTTAAAATTATTATAAAGATTGTTACAAAGAATATAGTGTAAAAAATCTCTGAGTAGTTCAGATTATGTTTCTGAAGGTTAAATTCCTAGCAGAGGAATTGCTAAATCAGAGACTCTTTCTTTGATTTGATGAATATTGACAAATTGGCCCCCCAAAAGTTGTTCTGTAAATGTTACAAATTTTAAAGTCTGAGAATACAGTATCTGTCTTTTTCCCATATCTGGTTTTGGTTGCTTCACTGGAAAAGCAGGTTTATGATTTTAACCTGATAGTTTGACTTGGTTGTTTGTAAGATTATTAATAAATCTTTTTAAAAGTTTAAACATTATAGGTCAAATGAATGAAAAAGTATTCATATACAACTCTGAAAATCCCTTCTTTTTCTGATTTTCAATGTACACAGATTTGTATAGTGTACTAGTACGTAAACAAATCTGAATTCATAACAACTTGGCCACCAAACAGCTGTTTGACTTCAGGCAAAACATGTAATCTTACTGTTCCTTAATTTCCTCCTTAGTAATAGTTACCAACCTCACAAGGTTGTTGTGAAAACAAATAATAACAGTGATGAGGATAGTAATAATATTTTGAATAGTGATTTATAGCTTTGAAAGCACTTTAATGTGCATTATCTCTTTTGATCTTTATGAGAACTTTACGTGGTGGACGAGGTAAGTATATTTATCATCATTTTTTTCACATAAGAAAACTAAGGCACAGGTAAGACTTGGTAACAATATCAAGAAATGTTTTTGAGACATTCAAGTTACTACATAAATATAATACCAAGGACACTGACACACTTGCATAGTGTTCCTGGCTAGGCACTTCAAGGTAACAGTGTGTGCGTATGGCATTTCTTCTTCCAACATTTCTAGGACCCCTTTCTCTCTGCTTTTCCCACCCAAACTCCTTGTGCATGGTTATAGAGAAAAATTTAAGTACCAGAAGGTAGATATGTGTCTGATTTATAAATGTATACATTATGTGAATACCGAGAATTATTGAACAGTCATTGCTTTTATATAGAAATCCTTGACACCCATGCCCAGTGAAAATAGGATAGTTAAGTTTTCTTCTCTCCATCACCACTGGAAGCCTTGGTTGTCCATCTAACTAGTAACATATATTTTCTCAGCTTCCAATAGACCTTCATTACAAGCAATGATTTAGGGCACTGCTAAACTCATTCTGGGTGGGTTGCACACCAGGTTCTTGAGTTAGCCCCAGCACACTGTACATACTGTCTTAGAGGACAACGAGAAAAGAACTCTTATGTGCTTAGGAAAGTGATTTGTTATTTTTCTCACCCAACCTGCAGGGTCAGTTAAGCTATATATATATTTTTTTGGGGGGGTGATCAGTGGGTAAGATACTTGAAAAAAAAAGAAAGTACAGACATTAACAGAATAATGACCTAAAGTTCCAAAAGTTGGCTTATCCTTTTAAAAAATCTACTGATCCGATAAATTCTTTCACATTTTTTGTTTTCTATGCACAGAAAGCAAGAAATATTAAATCTTAAAGTTCATTATGATAGAATGATTGTATAGTCAATAATTTATTATATTATAATATACATAAATTATAATAATATTTTTCTCTAGCTTGGACTATGTCAATAATACATAACTTTTGGAGTATTGTATTTCCCATTGAATCAAATTTGCAGTACAATGCATATTTCTCAGTTGGCGATTAAACACATTCAGTGATTTAACTACATTATTTAGCTCCCTTCCCAGAGGAGGGAGACCTGTGAGCTCATATCTGACACCTCTTTATTAGGGACACAGAAGGAAAAAAGCAAACAAAATTGACAAAGATAAATGCTTTATAAAAGGATATGTTTGAGAATGGTCAGCCTGTTTTATTTTTAATTGACTAAAAGAAGTAGTTATTGAAAGCCTACTAATTGCCAGGAATTTTGGGTACCAAAATAAGTCAGATAATACCCCTGTCCAGAAGTTCACACAATTAATGTAGGGAAAACTATGGAACTTCAGACTTGAAAGGAAAATTTGAAATAAATTTATTTCATTCCTTTTCATTTTACAGATGGAAAAAATGTAACCAATAGTGTGAAGCACAAATGTTTTAATCATGATTTTTTCATTTTAAAAAGTAGGAATCTGAGAAAATATGGTGAAGGAAAAAAATGCATTGGCTCTCATTGGCAATGTTTTAAGGGTAGTTCAGCTTTAAGCACAGCTGAATAAAGATGCTCAAATCACTCTCTTCCTCTCCTTTTTCTTTCCCTTCCTTCCTCTGCCCTCCCCCCTTTTCTTTTCCACTCTTCCTCCTTTTCTTTACTTGGCTCTACTTCATCTCTCATTTTGAACTCACTTTCTTCTGTTTCAAACAAATGTCCTCATGTAACAAGAAAGATGATGACTGGAACCTCATCATTCACAAGTTAAAATCTGGGAGAGTGTTTCTGTCTCCTTCCAAGGACAGAAAGGACTCAGATGGACACTTTGGCTCAGAGTGACCTTTCCATCACTGTGGTCCTCCAGGACTGACAATCCCTCTAGTGGCACATAGAGTGGACAATTCTTCAAAGAATTGTGAGGAGGGATGGAGACTTGTAAGGTTACATAGCAAATACAGAAGGAGCCAAGACCAGAAAACAAGCCTCCTAGACGATGACTTTTTCAACATCACTGACAACAGTGCCTGTTGAGGGTGATGGTATCCACTTCTTTTGACTAAATGCCCAGAACTGAATTTAGTACAAGAACAGTCACTATTCCTAGACTTTATTTCACTTATCTGCCTTCTTCCACTATATATTTGTTTTAAAAATATTTATTTTAAGAATTTTATTAAATATATTTTAAATAAAATTCACTTCATATCTTTTTATATATAATTTATTGATTATTCTATTATAGTTGTCCCAAATTTTCCCCCTTAGCCCCTTTATACTCAACACCCCCAATTCCCTCAGGCAATCCCCACACCTTTGTTCATATCTGTGGGTCATGCATGTAAGCTCTTTGGCTACATCCCCATGGCTATTCTGTAACTACCTATTTGTACTTGCTAATCCCCTCACCTCTTCACCCATTCTCCCACAGTCCACTCCTATCTGGCAACCATCAAAATGCTCTCCATATTCATGATTCTGTCTCTGCTTCCCTTTTTTGCTTAGTTTATTTTTTAGATTCAATTGTTGATAGATATGTATTTATTACCATTTTATTGTTCATGGTTTTGATCTTTTTCTTAAAGAAATCCCTTTAACATTTCATATAATAATAGTTTGGTGATGATGAACTCCTTTAGTTTTCTCTTGTCTTGGAAGCTCTTTATCTGCCCTTCAATTATAAATGATAGCTTTGCTGGGTAGAGCAATCTTGGCTGTAGGTTCCTGCTTTTCATGACTTTGAATATTTCTTGCCAATCACTTTTAGCCTGCAAAGTTTCTTTTGAGAAATCAGCTGACAGTCTTTTGGGAACTCCCCTGTAGCTAACTAACTTCTTTTCTCTTTCTGCTTTTAAGATTCTCTCTTTATCTTTAACCTTCAACATTTTAATTATGATGTGTCTTTGAGTGGGCCTCTTTGTACTTGTTTGGGACTGACTGTGCTTCCTGGACTTGCATGTCTATTTCCTGCACCAAATCAGGGAAGTTTTCTTTCATTACTTTTTTCAAATAGATTTCCAATTTCTTGCTCTTTTTCTTCTCCTTCTGCCACCCCTATGATGCAAATGTTGTAATGCTTGATGTTATCCCAGAGACTGCTTACACTATCCTCATTTTTTTGGATTCTGTTTCCTTCTTACTGTTCTGATTGGCTGTTTTTGCACTTTTATGTTTCAAATCATTGATTTGATTCTCGGCTTATCCACTTTACTGTTGTTTCCCTGTAAATTGTTCTTTATTTCAATTAGTGTTTCCTTTGTTTCTGACTGAATATTTTTTGTGCTGTTGAGGTCCTCCCTAAGTTTCTTGAGAATACTTATAACCAGTGTTTTGAACTCTGCATCTGATAGATTGCTTATCTCACTTCTGTTTAGTTATTTTTCTGGAATTTTGATCTGTTATTTCATTTGGGCCATGTTTCTTTGTCATCTCATTTTGGCAGCCTCCCTGTGTTAGTTTCTATGTATTAGATAGAGCTGCTATGACTTCCTGTCTTGATAGTGTGGCCTAATGTAGTAGGGGTCCTGTAAGGTCCAGTTGCACAGCCTTCCCTATCACCCAATCTGGGTAGTCAAGGTGCACCCATCATGTGGGCTGAGTTGAGCCGTGATTGCTGTTGGCAGGCCAATGGGAGGGATTTACCCAGGCCAGTCTGCCACAAGGGCATACTCCTTTCCTTTTAATGTCACAATCATTTCCATGTGTAATTGCTCATATGCTTAGTCTCCACGTTTTTTTTTTACTTTAAATATTAAAAAAAATTTCTATTGCAGTTGACATAGGCATATTAGTTTCAGGTGTATGGCCCAGTGACTAGACATTTTTTTTTTTTAACCCTAGTTCTGAGTTGATTTTTTGCTACTCTAACTTGGTGTGTGTCTTATTTTGCTGGTAATGGCAATGAGGTCTTATCTGAAGTTTTGGTTTAAAGGTAGCCCAAGAGCTGTGGACACTCAAATATTAGAGGGAAAGGTTGTAAAAAAATCACTGAATTACTGTGCTGATGAAGATATCAAGAATATTTGTGAGAATATTAAACTTACTCATTAAACATTATTTTAAATATGAATTTGTGGGGTGGGTTTCTGAATTTAAATTTTTTTTTTAATTCTCACACAAGGGCATTTTTTTCATTGCTTTTAGAGATAGGGGAAGAGAGAGAGGGGGGAACATTAGTGCAGGAGAGAAACATCTGTTGGTTGCCTTTTCATTCATGGCCATACCCAGGGATTGAACTGGAAGCCTGGGTATGTGCCCTGACTGGGAATTGAACCCACAGCCTCTTGGTCTATGGGACCACACTCCAACTAGCTGAGCCACACCTGCCAGGACAGAGTGCACAGATAACTATTTCACTTGAACCTTGCTGTGAGATCCTCACGACTTGGACTGAGTGGCTTCTGATTTCATTCTGCCAATAAAGGCTGTGGTAAAATATGCAGTATTCCCTGACCCCTGCATTTGAACAATACATTAATTTGGCATGTGTGTTTCTGCCAGCAGGGTCAGAGGGTAATTCTGTATGAGTCAATCGGTTATAGAACTCTAGATGCTTCCCTGTCCCCCTAGCTCTCTTTGTCCACAGCAATGGGAAAGTTTCTGTCTGAACAGTGATTTGGACTTGATTAAGACAACCTGCAGAGTTGGCCGCTAATGTAATCAAGGACTGTTGGTTGGTTATACAGTTTGGGCCCTTTCATATGTGTTATTTTGGCTTAGTTTTATTTCCTTATTTCTTTAAAATATTTAGGCATTGCCTTTGTAATAAAAAGAGGAAACCTTTTGTTCCCAAAAGAGTAAGTAAATCATTTAACTAAAATCCAATTGACTTTAAAAGCCTCAAAAGTTAACAGAGAAATTAAAAGCACAGCAGTCATTTTCTTAGCTGTGTGATTCACGTGATGGAATGGATATAGTTTTTGCTTCACAGAATTTAGAACTTAATTTCTTATGTTGAGTAGCATTTTTTTTCTGGAATAATCATTGAGAGCTATCTAATTGTAGTAAAACTGACAACTCTTATGAAACAATATTTCCTTTATTGTTCTATTGGCACAACACTGCTGGAATTTCTGTTTTGCATGATCACACTCAAGAATCTGGAAGCTCTTCTGCAGCTTTGCTCTCATGTCAATAGGAGAAACTGTTTTAATATCAACAGAGCAATGAGTCAGTGAAATCACAAACAGACTACTTATTTCTTACCATGTTCGTGTACATCAGAATACTTTATACCCTTAATCATTGAATGAGAGATTACCACCATATTGTATGTGAATACATTTAGACTAAGCAGTAAATTAGGACTTATTGCAGGTCTTAAAACAACTGAGTAATGCAAAGAGGCGTTTAAGTTATATAAATATATCCAGTGGAAATGAGTGGAAGGTGTAGTGAAAACTTCTGTAGTTTGAGATGAAACATTGGGAGAGCAGAGTCAAATTAGAAGGCTATTGCAACAATCTGTGAGAGAGATGATGCAGGCCTGGGTTAAGGAAGCAATGAAAGGGATAAGGATCATGGTGAGGTTTGGGGAAAATGCAGGAGTTAGAAAATAAAACACAGCTGATGTACAAGGGTGAAGCATAGTGTGGCATCAAGGATGGATAGGATGAATCCCAGGGTTCCACTTCGTCCAAAGGTGATACAGCATACTGAGAAATGGAAAACAGGAGGAGGAGGAGCTGGGAGAAGAAAATAATGAATTGAATTTTAGACATACTGCCTTTGAAGTGTTAGAGGGACTAGCAGCAGGGATGGTTAGAGAGTGACCTGGACCATGTGGTTTTGGGAGGTCTGGGTCATGGTTAAGACATGAAATTGGATAATAATGTAGCAAGAGAGTGTATTGACAGAAAAGATATTTAGACTGAGGCTGGAACTCTGTGGAATACCCACATTCAAGAGTCAAGTGAAGGAGGACTTACCAGCAGCACAGGCCAGAACTAAGTAGTCAGGGATGTCAGAGTAGGACCAAAATAGCCTTTACATCAGGTTGAAGAGTTTTGATAACTGAGAACTTTAAAATATAATGAGAATGAAGAAAAAATTAAGGAGGAATTATACCACATTAATGACCATTGAATTTGACAGTAAAAAGTCACAGGTAACTTTTCTGTGACAATTTCAGCAGAGTGATGTAACTAGGAACCACATTTCAGTGGCTTCAGAGCTAATGGGTTACAAGTCAACAGTGACACTGTCCTTTCAAACACTCAGTTGTATTCCACATCACTCTTCACTAAGCCGAACTAGAAGCTTATACTTTATCCTTCACCAGCTACTTCAAATATGTTATCACCTTCTATATAGTTTGATTACATATACATTTTCTCCTTTCTATTCCTGGTATAGATCCTAGTCTTCTCTCAGCTAGGCTCCATCCTCTACCCTGTCTCAGAGACATCTTCCTAGAATAAAACTTTGATGTCATCTTTCTGCCAGAAACTTTGATGGCTGCCTTCTAACAACACGATGAAGACCTAAGCTCCTTATAAGAGAACTCCAGTCTTTGGCATTCATTCATGACCCAGCGTCTACATTCAAAAGAGGACTCCTCTCTAGTAATAACAAAATAACTGCACTTCCCTCAACATACTTTCTGTGGCTGCTCCTGCTTTCCCCCTTTATCTGGAACAGCTTTCCGTACTTGCTTTGATTAGCTAACTCTTATTCATCTTTCCAGATTTCACCTAAACATCATATCCTTTATGTGGCCTTCATCATCACCCAGGGCGGCTAAGTGCCACTTCACTATACTGTTAGAATGTCCCACACAGATTGCAATCATAGAATTCCCATACTGAGTGGCAGATGTCTGTGTGTGACTATCTTCCCCTGGATTTTGAGCTCCTGGAAGTCAGAAATGATGCCTTGATCCGCCTGTTCCTTTGTATTTAGTATCCCCTGGCACAAGGTGGCTGCTCAAAGGCTTCTTCAGCTGGACTGAGCAGTGGAGATGGGAAAGTAAAGGTGCTCAAGAGATAAGAAGAGAACCCTGCAAAGAGGTTTGAAAGAACTGGTAGAGGATAGAATAAGGATGCTACATCATGGGCTAGTTTTGACTAGGAGAGATACCTTTAACTATTTGCTTGTGAGGAAGGAGGTCACGATGGAGGCAGATGGAAGTCATAAGGAATGAAGTGAGGTTTGGTTGAGGAATCTACTTTCTTTGCTAAATGGCTGGTTGGATAGAGGGGGGAGTGTTCAACCAAATTTTGGTGAAAATACTGACAGTGAAGAAATACATAGAATATGCTTACTTGGAAAGTAAATGTACATCTTAAATGCAGAGACCCTAGAAACATTTTATGCTGGAACATGCCATCTCTTAAGGATGTATTCATATACTTGAAGTTCTTTTTCGAGGCCAAGTTTTAGATGCACTTGTAGCATTTTCCTTGCGTGTGTGTGCACATGCTGGTATCTGAAGGTCTTTGCTTTTCTGCCAGGCTGCAGGCTGGCCACCAGAGCTGGGAGTGGCCATGGTGATGTTGCTGTTAGTGGAAACTAGTGAAACATGACTCATGGCAAGAGTGTCTGCACTGTGGGAAGAGTAACTATAAATCATCTCAAGAAAGGCAGACTTTGTGTTAGTATCTTGCTTACAAAGAATAACATAACATTTGGGGAAGAATGTGCAACACAGGATCCCATAATTAGATATTAAAATAACGATAATCTCCACAGCTGGCAGATACTTGCCAAATGTGGTAGCGTATACAGGAATGAATGGGATCCAAGCTATGAAGCAAATGAGCATGCCAAATGTTATGAATTTGGCTTCATTGTAATTCTCAGGTAATTTCCTGCCTTTGTAGGCAAATATGAAGCAAATGAAGGCCAGGATGGCAATATAGCCCAGCATGGTGCCAAAGGCAAGGAGGGACCCCTCTCCACATTCCAGGATAATGACTCTGGGCAAGGACATGTTTTCTTCCACAGCAGGGGCTGCAAAGATTAGCCAGATTGTGCAAATCACAACCTGGATACCTGTGCAAGTGAAGATGATGGGGACTGGCTTATAGATGCACTTGAGGAAGTTCTGTAACTTGGGATCGAAGCTGAAGGCTAGCAGAATTTTCAGGGACTTTGCCAAAATGCAGGAGATGCAGAGAGTAAAGCTCACACCAAATAGTGTCTGCCGGGTTTTACACATGAAGTCTTTAGGTTCTCCAACGAAGAAGCCTGTACTGGCAAAGTTGAGGAAATGACAGAGAAGGATCACGTAGCAGACCATGAATCCCCCGGATGATTTCACAACAGGTGTATTCAGGTTTCTTGTAAATATTATGCCAACAGTCAGAACAAACATGATTCCCAGTAGGGAGAGCGCCAGGAGCAGGATAGCCAAGGAGTCATTCCAGTTGAGATATTCCACTTCCTTTTCAAAGCACATTGTGCTCTTTACAGGGGCCCAGTGAGTTTTGTTGTTGCATGAAAGGCAGTGATCCATGTCTAAAAGACAGAGGAGATTCGGTTACATCGCAAACATTTAAACTGGGCAATTGTCCAGAATGCTATAAATAGAATCCTCCTCAGCAATAGTTCTAACTTGAAAATGGCCATAGATAATTGTTGCAATGGTTACTTATTCAAATAAAGCGTGCACAGGACCCAAGGAAAGTGAGAAAGGATGAAGGCAAGGGAAAAGGCACAGAGGGAGAGTAAAAAAGAGAAAGGGAAAAAAAAGCCAGCAAGGCCGTGAGTCTTTAGGAAATTAATATATTAAAGTTAGGTGTTAGTCGGCTGTGAACTTGCTGTTACAGCTGGTGGTTCGGGGGCTCTGTTAAGAATAAAGGCTTTATAGAATTAGACACATCTCGAGTCCTTCTCTCTATCACTTATAATTCCTGTGATTGCGGACAAGTTAATTGAATTTCCTGAGCCTATTTCCAATTCTCTTTTTTAAAAAAGACTCTGGCTCATTGGGGTGCTGCATTCGGTGAGATAATAACTCTAAAACACTCTATGTGGTGCATGCCTTAGAGCAGACACTCGCCGTGGTGGGAGCTGCTGTTGTAAATACGGCTGCAGTTCTTTTAAAGCAGAGACAGCATGGCTGGGCCACCCTAAAGCCCTCTAGAAGAGAGAGAACACGAGATTGTAATCAATGACAGCTGATAAGAATTAAAGTTTATTTTCCCTCCGGGAGGCGAGGAACCTTGAGCCTCTCACACAGGCAGTGATAAGGTTGGAAATGATTTATGCCCAGTCTGACTGCAGGTGCCGCACTGATAGTTGATATCAGAGGGATTGCATTTGCTCTCTGCTTCCATCCCCTAGTGACAGGGTCCCAGCTGCTTCCAAATAGCATTCTACAGTGCCTACATCTCTTCCTCCTTAACCTCAAAGTCAGGTTGTGTTTCTGTTCATAAACTTCATTACCTTCCCAGCCTCCTCCTCTTCCACGTCAATTTCCCTGCAAATATCCATTCCTCCCTGTCTTTCCTTAACCGCTGCTGCTAGAGTTGGATATTTTATTCATTCGGTGAACATTTATTGGCCTTGTCCTCGGCCAGCTGTGCACTGGAGATATTGAAAGGAATAGATGCTACACTCCAGATTAGCCTAAATCCTTGCTTTTCCTCCAAATTTATGATCAGTCTTTTGTACTTGTTCTTGGAAGCAATTTGCCCTGATTATCAAAAGACAGCCCAGGTCGTATCTTGAAAAACTCTTGTACATCTTTATGGGAAATAAATGCTACATACTCTCTTGGTATTTTTATTTATTCCACTTGGCAGGGAGTTGCTAGATACCACATTGCTTGGAACTCCCACCCCGCAATCTCATAACCTAATTATTTACGGAGCAAAGCCCATTTTGGATTGGGGTAAATGGCATTTTTGTAAAACAATGACAGAAGAGGGGTATTGGAATGTTTACATTGGGATACTCTTCCCCTTGGAGCCAATAAGAAAAAAAGAATAAGCATTTGGGAGCTATTCTGGCTCTGGGGTTCTCAGCGTTTATAGGGTGAATAGCAATGCTACCATAGCAAGGGAATATGATGTTTTTAAAGTGGGCTTAACTCCAGGGAAAGTGCCGATAGCCCCTTTTAGGGTTCCGAAGGCTGCTGACCTCACTCCTTTCTCAAATTTGTGTATTTTGCTCTGATTTGTCAAATTGTTAACAGGTTCAGCAAACAATCAGTTAGTAGCGTCTCATCTCTGTCAACAGTTCATCCCCTTGGCTCATAGAAAGTTCTTTTTTAGGCTTCACTGTCACCTCTTGGTAGGAATAATGCGATCTCCAGGGTACACAAACCTCTGTGCATACAGAGATTTCTAGCACACTCAGTTTAGTTAGCTCAGCATGTATGCATTTATAGTTATTGTGCCCCAACTGCAAGTCAGACGTGTGTGTGTGTGTGTGTGTGTGTGTGTGTGTGTGTGAGAGAGAGAGAGAGAGAGAGAGAGAGAGAGAGAGAGAGAGAGAGAGAGAGAGAGATACATGGCTAACAACCGACAGAGTACAGCCCCTGTTTTAAGAACCACTGGAGAGGAATTCAGCTGAGGGGATGACATTTTCGCTTGGAAGAGAAGTTACTTTCATATCTCTATTATATATTGGTTGCAAGTCTGCTAATATAGTAGAAAAATTCCAAGATAAAATGAAATTTCACCGGAATTTAATCTAGCAGGAGCATGAGGTGCTTTTTTTTCCCTGCAAATGAAAAAATAAACCAAAATAGGATTCACATAAACAAAAAAATCAACCTGACAGCGATGGTTCGGGTGTGTCACTGTACACGTCGTAGGGACTGTAATTACCTGTCTGATTAGTGTAGTGGTTTTCGGGACAGTTCACACATTCATAGCAGCAGGTATGTTGACTTTTCGTGGTTTTCTTCATTTGTCCAGGACTGCATTCCTTGGAACATTTGGAGTGAATTTGCTGCAAAGTGAAAAGAAATTCAAATAAATTTTGAAAAGATTCATTCCAACTAACTTTGACTTAATTTAAAGACATATTTACTACATAGATTTTGGTACTTTAAAAAAATAGTATAATAAATTATTTGTCATCTGAAGAAATGCGAACAAGTCTAAAAAGGTAGAAAACACTGCAGACAGTAAAACTGCCTTGTGGGTTGTCCAGGGCCGACTTTGAACCTGGAACGCCCACACTCCCGGAGGACACTCCGAGAGCACCAAAGGGTTTGCCACCGAGATAAGCTGGATGGCATTACAGGGATGAAAGTGAAACCTTTCTTCCCAGCAACACAGTCGCTTGTATCCCCCCACAGAAGGGACAGCAAAGACATTCTAAAGTATTGATAACTTTGGGAAGTCAATAGATTCAGGATTATCTGATTTGTTGGATGATGGGTTTTGAGGACTCACCAGAACTGCTGATAGTCCCATTAGCCTGAATATTGATGAAGGGATATTGAAATCTGACCTAACTGATCTCAGGTATTATTAGTTTCTACTACCTCCTTGAAATGTTTATGACGCTTCCATCAGAAAGGCAAATTTGTCTCTCTTTTCATGGTGGTCATCCCCTTCCATTTAGTCACTAAAGGCACCAATCGGTTATTTGTCATTGTATCCCCTCCCCTCACTGAGTATCTGAAGATAAATCTTGGTAACAGAAAGACAACTGCATTTTTATCTTTCAAGGAAACAGTTCTTTGCATTATTGAAACATCAGAAGGAAAATTAGAATAAGGATAGTGGCTTGAAGCATTACTACATTTATTCTCTCATCCAACACATATATTTTGAGTTCCTGTTATATGCTAGGCCCCATTGTAATTGTTGAAACCGCAGCAGGGTTTAAAACACAAAAATCCATGTTCTCATAGACCTTCAGTTCTATTTGATAAAATTGACAATGAATGTGACAAAAATAGGCACAATGTATAGCATGCTAGACAGTGATAAGAGTTAAGGAGAAAAATAAAGACAGGAGGGTGTTTAAGAAGTATTAGGTTGACACTGCAATTTTAAATAAGGTGATCAAGGATGGACTCCCTGAGATGGTGACACTTTAGGAAAGCAAGTAAGGAAGCAAACCACATAGACAGGCAAAGGGAATAGCAGATGAAATGCCTTCAGCTAGAAGAAGGGAAGGTATATGCGCAAGAGAGAGAAAGCCTGTGGGGTTGTAGGAAGGGATGAGAGCAAGGGGACGGTAGTAGGAGATGAGGTGGGGAGGCATGGTGGCAGGTCATGTAAGGCATTTTAAAAACATTGACTTTTACTCTGAGAGAAATAGGGTGTATGGGAGGTTCTGAGCAGAATATTATATTTTACAGGGTTACTCTGGCTGCTGTTTTAAGAGCACACTGAAGCGGGTAAGAGTGGAAGCAGAGAGCAGTTAGAAACCTATTGTCTTTGTTTGGGTGACAGGTGATAGTAGTTTGGAGTTGGAGTGATGGCAGCCAAGTAGAGGACAAAAAGTGTTGGATTCTGGACCCATTTGAAAGTAAAGCTTAGATTAGATTGGAAACATAACAGAAAGAGAAGTGACAAGGATTGCACCAGATTTTTCCATGAGCAACTAGAAGGAAGTGGTCAATTATTGAGCTGGGATACTTGTGGGAGCTCAGTTTTAGAGAAAATCCATATATGTGACTATTAGACACCCAGGTAGAGATTCTATCCATTAGGCAGTTGTGCATTTATTTGGGCTGAAATTCAGAAGACAAAAATTTGGGAGTCATTTGTCTTCTATATGATGACATTGTTTAAATCCATGATTTTGGATGAGATCACTAAGAAAAAGTGGAGACAAAAAAGGAGCATTCTGAGCTCTGGGCACACCGATATTTATAGGCAGTGGGAATGAGGAGGAACCAGCAAATGAGACCGAGAAGCGGTGGCCAGAGACAGGAAGGAAGTCAAAGTGTGGTGTCATGGAAGCAAATGAAGCATCACAAACAGGAGAGCATGATTAGCTGGTACATAAGATGATTTTGGGATTTAGTAGCATTGGTGAACTAGACATAAAGGGTTTTGATGGATTGGGAGAAGTAAAAAATTATGAGAGGAGAGAAACTGGGACCAGTGAACCTACTGAACTTTTTCAAGGAGTTTTGTCTTAAAGGGAAATAGAGGAATGGGCAGCATGTGGAGGGGGATGTAGGATACCAAAGAGGAGAAAAGGATTTTCTTCTCTTTTTCTAAGAGAGGAATAAGTATATTTATATCACCATGTAGATAACACGGAAGAGCAAATATCTGAGGATGTAGGAGAGACGGGAGAATTGCCAGGGCAATATCCTTGAGTAAGTGAGAGGGGTTGGGATCCAGAGGTCAATGGGAGGAGGTGACCTTGGCTAGGAGTGCAGGTGATCTATCCACAGTGCCAGGGGGAAGGCAGGGATACAGACATAGGTGTGGTGGCAGGGGAGCACTGGAGTTCTTCTCTGATTGTTTCAGTTTTGTTAGTGAAATAGGAGGCAAGGTCAACTGAAAGTGAGAATGGGGAGGATGTGTCAGGGTCAGAGAACAGCCATGTATGTAGGTGGGCACATTAATGGACTAGGGTAATAGTCTGATTGACCAGCAGCATTAAGGCCCTCTAGAGATTAGAGATCATGAATTTAAAGTGAGAATGATCAACAAGATGTTCCCCACCCAAGTTCAGCTACATGGAGGCTACATTGATTACGAAGAGACTTTAATGAGGATTTTGCTTTGGTCAAATGAGAATGACTAAGAGAGAGAGAAGGGGACAAGGGAATTGAGGGCATGTGCAAGGGAGAAAACACACAAGTGGACTGTGGAATTTAATGGAAGAAGTTGAGGACAGTGAACAGGCAATAGGATTGCTAGAGGTCCTGTTGGGGTCAAGGACTTTTGCAGTTGAGATGCCAATTAATTTGAATGCTACAAAGCAACTTACAATAGGATTACCTTAAGATTCCTGAACTCATTTTTTGTTTCCTCGTTTGTGACAGTAAAGACATCATGCTTCAGGTCATATTGTGCCATTTTGGTGATAGCCATGTGGCCATTGATCTCCTTCCAGAGCACAACATCGTATCCGGTGTTTATGTCCCCATGGGCATCAAAGTGAAATAGCTTCCCTCCATCCATGAATGTCACATTTTTCAGTACATCCAGTAACTATAAAAATAATCATAGAAATAAATGCTAATAGAAATATTGTAAGTATATCCATTATATCACTTATAACACTGCCTCACAAGGAATATCACTTAAAAGTGAGAAAAAAGATACTCTGAATCGGTGAGTGTGGTAACTACTTGTGAAGGTTCTTAAGTACCTGGCAACAATTTGAGAATTCTAGCCTCATTTCTGCCCAGGTCTTGCTCTGTGAATTTGAGAAAGCAAGTTAATATTTACAGGAGGTATCTATTCTTGCCCCGATGGTTGAAACCTGGGCATCTTCATTTTCCCACACTGCAGAATTTCAGAATGAGTCCTCTGGAGTGATGCCTGGGTTCTGATTCTGGTTCCATATCTCATTAGTGGTGTGATCTTGACAATTATAATTTGTCCCTAGAGCTCAGCTTCTCCATTTGCAAAACAAAGTAAATGAAATCTACCTGATAGTGTTATTGGGAGGATTAAATATAATTCTGAATGTAAAGAATGTAGCCCAGTACCTGGCACAGATTAAGTGTTAATAAAGGCTATCTTCATACCTGTTAATGCTTGTTATTAGTGAATGGGGATATTGTGCAAATAAAGAAACATACTTTGAGTCTGTCAACTACTAATGTCACCTGATATCCATACATTACTTGCTAATACTCGAATCTGTGATATCCTTTTATTCCATAACAACTTGGTGAAGCACATTGAGCAGGGATCACCTTCCTGTTTTCTGATATGAGGACCCTCAGCCAAAGGGTGAAATCAGAGGACACACATCTTGACTTTCATTTTGTGGTCTTTCCAGTGCACCTAACAATATATTAATTAAAAATCTTCTCACTATTTTTTCTTTCTGACTCAGAAGTAATTGCTTATGTTGGAGTGATGGAGGGCAGGAAAATGCATCCTTTTTAATAGTTCATTTTTATTATATTTTTGTCCCAATATCATTTGCATCTTTTCCTTCTAGAGTCACTACTGGCCGGGGTCATTGGCCCAGTCTGAATGGGTAACCCAAGCCAGTCATCGTCCTGCTCACTGCCCCCCAAATGAAGGCTGAGGGGACAGAGATACAAATCTGGGAGGTAGTCCAATAACAACCCCACCCTGCTCTTGCGCGTGTACTGAGTAGCATTCCCATCAGAGAAGTTCAGTTGATGGGAGAACATAATAATGTCCATCCTAAGTCCATACTATGTTACTCCTGTGGGAGCTCTGGATCTTATTACCTCCAGTGGTTTTCACTTCTGCTTCAGTGACTGAATGCATAGTATAGTGACTTCTGAACTCTATTTGTAATTTAATTCATAAACTGTCTTTTTTTAATTGAGAGGATAGGACCACAATGAAAAATTACTTGTCTCATTACGAGTTTGTTCAGTGAGCACTTGTATGCAATACAGCTAAAATGGGAGCTGTTTTATTGATAAATGAGGAGCCATGCTGAGCTTGTGCTGCGGAGGAAGAACACTGAACGAGGAGGGAGGGAAACAGGTTGCCAGTCTGGCTCCACCATTAACTTGATATATAATCAGGGCTAAGCAAATACCCGCTGCAAACACGCCAGACCCACTCAGTATGTAGGTCTATGATGCTTTGTGGGTGCAAAAATCTATGAAATGAGGCAAAAATTGTTCTGTCTTAATGGAATTATTATTTTATTCCTTTTCAGTTAATCTTTTACGAAGGCTTCTTTCCTCCACAATTTTGTCAATAGAAGAAAATCAAGTTATATTTTAAGGTAAATATATTAGCTATGCAAGTCATGTCAGTGACCAAACGTCACTTGAGTAAACTCTCTAAGTATATTGATATTATAATGCATCCTCATAAATTTCATAGTTTTTGTAATGAATGTAAATTAGTGTAACAAATGTAAATTAATTATCATTACATTAAAGAAGCAGGATATTAGATCTATTCTGGTGAAATTAACCATAAACAAATCTTATTCTAGCAAATTCATGGAAGAAAAAAAAATGGAGGGAATGAAAATACAATGATAAGTGAGGGCCTGCTGTCAGTGTTCCCACCTCTACTTGTGTATTGATTTTTTCCCTGCTCCTGGTTAAGCAATTCACACACGTAAGCCCCAGGAACTCAGTTCTTAGGGAGCATGTTCTTTTCCACCCTTGTGTTTGAACTATAACTGCCACCTGTTTTTTTCCAGCATTTAATCAGGTTTTACAGGGTAAAGTTCTGACACATATACGTTCTGTAAATAATGATAACATTGGAGGATGTAAATAGACTAGTGCAATTCTATGCTTGTTCTTACAGGAAAGAGGGTGGAGGCAAATAAAACAGTGCATTCATTACTAGTCAAATGTGATGGAACATTTGCTGTGTATTGAGGCAGAATTTAAGCATTAAGACTCCAGTTATTAAGCTATTAAATGCTTTTCCCACCAATTATTTATTTATTTTTCATGGAGACTCTGAAATTCCTTATAAACTGGCACCAAAAAGTTTAGAGAGTAGGATTTGCATTTCCATTATTAGCTCATTCACCTCTGTATGATAATGACCTGTTTTTGAGGACAAAGTCCCAGGAGGCCACACCAGCTAAGCCCGAGGTTGATGTTTCCCGCTTCTCCAACTGCTCTGATGATCTCTGGCTCTACAAGCCTGCTGTGCTTATGGAAAGAGGCATCTCTGTGAGGAGTTTACAGAATAGCAGAGGAAACAGCCTTGTGTCTCTGGTATCCAACCTATGTTTTTATTTTTCTTTTGTGAAGTTGTCTGTTCCAACTTCCCAATTGAAAAGCCCACTGGACAAAGGCTGAAACAGTTTCACTACTAACTCCGTGGGTTACCATGGGCCAGACCCTTATTGCTGAGGTCCCTTCCATCTCTAAACTATTGCAAGTCTCAGTCACCAATAACACTTTTTCTTGTCATGTCTTTCAGATGGAGAGTAAATTATATGAGTCCTAATATAAAAATTACAAACGATGTATGTCGGTGCCTAGTACAGGTGGCCCTAAATTTTTTTAGTTATCATTTGCCTCATCACTCCAAAACTACTCTCTTCTTTTAACATGTCTCCTCTGACTTCTGGACTAATCTCCCACCACCATTGCTATGCTAGGATGTCTCACAGGTTTTTCATTTTCAAAATGGAATGCTTACTATTTTCTGTTCCACCTAGACCTCCCCTTTTCACTGTGTTTTCATCTCAACAAACGGGACCAGTTGCCCAAGTTTTCAAATGATTTGCAGCATCTTTGCTTCTGTCTATCATCCTTTATATATGGTTTCTCTTCAAATGTCTTCTTCATCCTTCCTCTTAAATATATGGATGTGCCAAGTACAGGGTGGGGCAAAAGTAGGTTTACAGTTGTGAGTACGTGAAACATAGAGTTGATTCTTGTATTATTATTTATTAATTATTGTATTATTTCCCATATCATTTGTAAATCCATTTTGCCTCACCTGTGTATGTCTTTCCCTCCTCATTGTCATACTTGTAGTACAATGCATCCTTATCTTCGCCTGGATTGCCAAATTGGCCTTTCTCCCTTTAGTCCTATGCTCCTCTATCAATGCTCCCTGCAGTGAGAATGCTGTTTCTGTAACGGAAAGCAGATCACAGCACTCTCCTGTCTGAAAGTATCTTTAATTGGCTCCCCTTGGTTCTACCACATTCAAAACTAAACATGTGTTACAGATGTTTTTATTTGAAGGGTGGTCCCTGTACCAGCAGTACTGGCAGCACCCAAGAGCTTGTGAGAGCTACAGATTTTCACTTCTTCCCTGGAATGACTGAATTAGTATCTGCATTATAATAATACTCCTAGACGATTCAACTGCACCACAAAGTTTGAGATGGTCTAATTGACAAACCCTCCTGATGGATCCTTTGCAGACACCATTCCCCCTGCCACCCCACTCCTGCCACCACTCTCATTTGCCTCTACTTACCACAGAAGACTCCAGTTTTATGGTGCTATTTTCTGCTTCCTTAAGACACCATGCTATCTCTCCTTTCTGGGACTTTACTGGACCATTTCTGCCCTGGCTAACTTCTACCCAGCCATCATATTCCCCCAAGATGTCATGATCTTTGAAAAAGTTCTCTCAGTGACTAACAGCAGATTGGTTGCCTCAGTTACGTGCTTCTCTGCCATCTTGTATTTATATGTAACATTGTCATTGAGCACCACCCTGCATTGTAGTCAGCCGCCTCACTGTTTAATTGTACTCCTCACTAAACAGATGAGTCCTGTAGGGATAAAACTGTCTCAGTTTCTATAATATTTTTAGCATTTAGCACAATTCCTGGAACCTTGAGACATCCAACAAGTATGTGCTAAATTAATGACCTTACAGAAGTTTGACTGTCAGACATTCTCATCCCACATGCTCACCAACTACCTTGTATATCACCAAAGAAAAACAAAATAAAAAAGAAAGCCAAAGTCACTGATTGTGCTGTCCCTGAGTACTTGCTCACGGATATCACCACAGGTGGAGACAAAGTAAGGATTATCCTCAAATATTGGGAAAAAAAAGTAAATTCTCTAAATTTATTTTAATCTAAAATCATATAGAAACTATCATTTAAGTATTAGCAAATTTTGCCAGGGGACAAAATAATCTTTAGGAATATATCTTTGATAGTGATTCTATATGTTGCTGATCTTTTAAATTTAATGTCTATGGATGTTCCCTCATAGAAAGATAAAATTATTTACATTATTTGTCCTACTGAATATGGCACAGATGTAGCTCACTCACATCATGATGAAAGGAAGTAGTCACTCCCCTCTTCCTCCTTTCCAAACTGTTCCTGTTTGTTTCTAGATAAACAGACTCTCTGGAACATAAAGGGTGACCCTGGGCTTCTAGTGTTTAAATAAAACATTTTAGCAAACTCTGCTTAGATTATACTATCTCCAGTCTTCTCCTCAGAATGTTTGAGACTTATTCCTGATTGAAAGTACTTTCCCAGATCTTAAGGGGATAAACAGCTGCTGTTATTCATATTTCTCTTTCCTTACGAGGCTTTTTCTATCTCCTCCCATGTAACCTGTCTCCATGCTGGCCTATTTTCTCTCCATTAGTTTCTCAATCTCTCATTCCTAAAATTCTATGTTGCGGTTTCATTATGATGTCCATTTAATTTATAGTTTTTACCAATCCCTTATTAAAAGTCTTATACTACAGAGAGTATGCTTTCAAACAGACATCTTACAATTTCTAGGCACGCAAATATGTATTTAAAAAGTAGAGTTCTAATTTTAAAAAGATCCTAATTCCTAATCTTACCTCTTCATTAGGTTTTGTGTTTTGCATTTCCAAGGTGAAAACTAGCTTTAAAATGAGCAATCTAAATCACCCCATGACCATCACATGATCTGCACAGATGTAAGCTGATCACCTCAGACCTTGGAGCTTGTGTTTATAGGTGTTTAAAGTAAAAATTACAAAAGTAGAAATAGCTTGTCCCAGATTCCCACTTGTAAGATCAGAAGAACTGAATATTTCCTTTCACCTTCTTTTCCCTTACAAATTTAAAACAAATATATTTTTGGAACATGATTCTGCCTCAACACAGATAAGTTTGGCTTTGAATACACATTATTGAGTAATTTGTTCTTGATGAGTAAAATTTATCATCATATAAAGCAGCAGTTTGCTTTTAAGTGACTTGTTCAGGGACATTTAGAACACAATGGAAAATTTTCACTCAATAGGGCCACCTTAAGCTTTGAGTTTGTACAAACTAATCAAAGAGAGAAAGGGAAAGTCTTCTTTTATGCAAAATTAGTGAACTGAGATATTATGAGAATTGTCACGAGTGACCTACAGTCATTTGAAGAAGACTGGGGTCCCAGAGGGACTGCCCTAGGTAAGAGTCATCACTGGAGGCCTTGAGACCGCCAGCCACCAGAGACACCATGAGAAGGAAGGGGCACGGACAGTGAAGATCCAGACTAGAGGCACCTTTCTGGCTCTTCGTAGCTTAGTTTTCTCATCCATAATATTTAGTAATTATGAAAAGAATCATTAAGCGTGCTTGGTCTTGTGTTTGTTAAGAGCATTAAAGGAGGTAATTCTTATGAAGCCTTAAAAAACTGTAGATCATATACAAATCCAGGAACTCAAGGCAAATAGCACTATCAATAGAATTTTCTGTGAAATAAAAAGAAACACAACTTTGGTGGGTCAGAGTAGTAGGTGAAGGTAAAATCACTGCTCTCTATTATCCTCAAGAACAAAAAGCTAATGATGGAAGAGCAGGTTATCAAACACTGAAGGTGTCTGCTAATAAAAGGAATATTAAGAGCAGTTCATGTAACTCTGCAAATTAAACCAGTGAAAGAAATGGAAGAGATTATGGCAGGGGAATTTTCTTGGGGGTATGAGTTAGTACCTCCCATGGCTGAAAGGCGTTGGGCTTCTGACAGTCTCGAGCTTGGCACAGGTCCCGAAGGGCATAACCAAGGGCAAACACAGCGAGCTGAATACTGTGAACAAGTCCTGGCTCAGTGTAATCCCACAGGACGTTGTTTCTCAGGGAGAAGTTCCTGCCTATATCCTTGTGAGCCTTGTAGGCCAAAGTCCCCTGAGAGTGGTCGGAAATGCATTGACTGAAATCACTGTCCTTGACATGAGCACAGGCAGACAAGAGTATGACATATTCATTTAAGGGCTTGTTATGATCCCTGGGAAACATATGCAGGTTTTGAAGAAAGGACCGGAAAGAGGACACATTCCCTTTTCTAAAGGAAAACCCCACAACTTTGCCAATCCTTTTAACATTAGGAATGGTGGTAATCTTGGTAGCAGTTGACCAATTATCACTAGCAATCCAGACCTTGTTTACATTCCTTTCGATGGCTTTACTGAAGAGATTGAGAACATGGAATTGCCTCAGAAACACCACAATGACATTAACATGGGCTTCTGCTATGATTTTCTCAAGTGTCTGATTGATCCTGAATTCAATGGTGTCATCTGAGAGGAAGGCTGGGATAATTTCTTTGAAGGCTATACACACGTTATTTGCCATGGTCTGAATTGTGAAAGTGTTGAGAGCCATTCGTCCATAGTCATCATCTGTGGTTATGATGCCGACCCAGTTCCATCCAGACTTCTGAATCAGGTGGGCCATTGCTTTAGTTTGATAGAAGTCACTGGGCACCGTCCGTAAAAATGAAGGAAAGCGAATTTTGTCACTTAGGATTTCTGCCGTTGATTCGTAACTCACCTGGAAATTGACAGTATCTTTTAGTTATGGGGTTGAAGAGCGGTGGATGGCTCTTCATGGCATGTGTTCCTCTCTTTGGTTTCTGTGAGTTTTCATAACCTTTTAAAAGTTCTCTGGTCCTTTCCATCCTTCCCTTTCAATAAACCCCACATAACTTAAATCATGATACTTAGTAGCTGTTTGGAATCATTGCTCTCCAATCACTCCATATTGTGTATATGACAAGCTCTTCGAAGGCTCGGCTCTCTCTTATCTCTTTATGTACACTTCTGTATCACAGGTCAGAGCCAAGAGTGGATACTATTTAAATACTTAGAGGTAAATATAGGAAAAATGCAGTAAGTCAAATAAGCAAATTGCATTTTGGAGCACTTAGTATGCTCAAGATTTTGTCTAACTTACAACTTGGGTGATTTTTATTTTAGATGAAATAAATCACTCAGCCAAATACTCATCCAATTCAGAAGTCAGCAAACTTTCTCTCTAATGGACTAGACAAAGTAGTTTCAGCTTTGTTGGTCATGTATGGACTCTGTCATATATTCTCCTTTTTTTGTTACAATATTTAAAATATATATAATAACTATTTTTAGCTCAACAGCTTAAGAGATTGAGAGCCACATTCGGACTGCATGCTATAGTTTTCTGAGCTTTGATCTAGTCAAATAAACATCAGCACTTGGGGAGATCTCCCTGATGTGTACAAAGGTTTGCCTGATTTACAAGTGGAGTCTTTTGTAGAAAGTAGAGGCAATGAGACCGGGGGGTTTGTGAGGGATTCACCAGGAGGGTCTTGTCAATGAGAACATCTCAGACTGATGTGCAGTTGAATTGTCTAGGAATATTATATAGTGCAGGCACTAATTTAGTCTAGTGAGAATTATTACCTTCTATGCTACAATTGCTTTGTGTCACTTGCTTGGTGAATGCTAATAATAATAATTATGGTTATTTTCACTATTTAGAGTGGCCACGTGGTACAGTGGAAAAACAATAGGCTTTGGAGTCAGACTCTGTACTTAAGTAAATTCGGTGAAATTAGTTCACATTTCTTTACCTAGGATTCTTGTGAAGATTATAGGAGAGAATTTAAATGGACATTAGCCACGGTGGACCTTCACTAAACCTTACTTCCCCTCGGTACCTGGCATTGCCATACCCACCTATGCTGTGAGAGCTGGGCTTCTAGAAAATCAGTCTTACCTATGGAGGGTCCCCTTGTTTTTCATGTGGTGTATCATGGAAATTATATTTTTACATTAAACAATTATTGTCAAAAGAATCTACTTAGCTTACTTATCACCTAACTAGTACTATACATAGTCTAGAAATTTTGAGCCAAAGCCTTATCTCTGAGATATTTGGGGGAATAATTCTTTTGTTTTATCATTTTGAATTTAAACTTTTTGTTATCAACTTCATTAGGCCCTAACACAGTGGAACTCCTGAGTGTTTCATGGGTATGGGCACTTTTTAATACTAGCTCCAGAAAGGTGTATATTTTGAATTCTTTTGTGTGTTTATTATATAGTTTCACTTCTATCAGACTGGTCATTTCTTGATTGTCTGACTATAAGCCCTTTTATTTTCTAACATTTGGCATCTAATCTTCCTTGAGCTTAGAAAACAATGACCTATCAAGTTTCAAAGTGATGTGATATGAAAGTAAGTAACTCAAAACTAAAGTCAAGGGGACTTGCTTGATTCTGAGTTATATGCAAGAACTCATTGCAGTGCTCTATAAAATCTATTTTGTTTGTTTAGAGACACTTTTGTTTACTTTCTGCCTATTGGCTTGCATCACAGAGATATGTAGTTCCACAGTTTTTGCTCAATGCCTTCTCCTCATACTCAGAACGAATGCAAATCATACCACAGCTTACAAGATGCTACATGACTGGCCTTTGCCTCTTTCTCAACAAGTGCATCCCTTGCCATGCCTGTTTCTGCTCAACTAGTCTAGCCACATAGACCTTTTTGTTATTCTTTGGACATTCTAGCTATGTACTTGCTGCTTTTTTTTCTGCCTAGATACTGTCCTTTCCTCTTTCATTTGCCCTTGGCTGCTGCTTCTCATTCAAATTTCAAGCTAAACATCATCTCCTTGAGAATTCTTCCTTGACCTCCATTGCCCTTACTTCTCACTTTCCCTCCTGTTTTCTTCATAGCACCTGGCTGATGTTATTTCAGAAACAAGGCAGTTGAGGTCTTCAGAGGTTTGTGTCTGGTCCAAATCATGCTAAAAACTGTCAGAAACCAGACATGATGGATTGAGAAATGACTTCCTCCTTACCACTTTGTCCACTATCTGATCCATATAGGGAACATGCTTTTTTAATGAAGAGAAAGGAAAGAAAAAGCAAATTCCTAACTAGTTTCCCAGGTTACCCTGACCTTTCACAATAAGGAATATAATCAAACCCAATGTAAGGCGGTAGAACAAAACCTACCTGTGGCATGAGCTGTAAATTCAATATCCTGGAGACAGCCATGCTTATTTCTGAGTAGCCAGCCCCTATGACAGCCTTAACCCTTGGCACGTAGCTAGAATAGTCACACTTAAACTCCACAATTTCTCTCGAGTAGTTGAACTTGGAAAGAAACCTCAGAGCAGCTGCCATTGCCACCGTGACTTCTGTGCAAGTGTCATAGATTTCGTACCCCAGTTTGACTCCAGATAATAATGTTGAATTATTGATCATCTCGATGCTGTGTATCATGGCAAGCATTTGAAGAAAAACTGATATTTCAAACCTGTTGAGAAACAAGTATTTTTTGAAATCAGAATATAACTTTTCTACAGATATGGTGATATCTCATTTTATCCACATCTCTGCCTTAAAATAGACAATTTCTGGATCAATGAAGCTTATCACTGAAAGGTCTAAACTTATTTATTTAAAAATTTTTTAATGGAAACCTTTCTAAAGGGTATGTAAAAACCCATAGTTTCTAAAGTGGATTCTGTGGAACAGGATTTAACCTTGTCTTAATGAATTTTGGGATACTTTTGAACACTCAGTTGAATATTCTGCAGTATGAAGATGTGCTTGATTTTTTTTCTTTTTGAAGTTAAATGTCAGCATTTTATTGCTGTCCAAGCATCTGTTTTTTAGATTCAGAAGGCTATCTTTTAATTTTCTGATTCTAATCTGTTGTAGTTGAGAACCAGATTAATGTCTCTTAAACAAAACAAACAGGGTCTGAATAAAATCCCAGTAGCCTTCTCCAAGATACAGTAGACTATTTTAGTTCCAAGACATAGCTATTTCCTATTTCAAAGGGCTTTTCTAAGTGACTTCTAGATTTGTGACTATTCCAGAGCACTGAGTTGTTTGATTACTGAAGTTTATTTCATCCACCACTGTATACAAAAGTTTATGAACACAGCCTAAAACATAATAAAAATTCGATAATGTTTTTAAATGAATGAAGGGAGATATTATTGTTCACAGTTTCCTTTTACTTCATTGAGTTATGACAAATTAAATAAAACTATTTGAATAATATTATTTGTTATTGTGGATTATCTAAATTTGAAGTTTAGCAAATTTGTATTAAGTTTTAATTTAAAGATACAAAGAAGGAAAGTTAAAGTAAGGAATTATCTGCCTATTAAAATGCATAATATGTTCAGAGTACCTCACATGTTAGTTCCATGAGCAACAGAAACTCTTTGGTGTATTCACTTCCATAGCCCCAGTGCCTGGAATTGGGTCTTGTTGACATGGGCATTAATAAATAGTTGCTTAACATTGAACGAATATTTTTCTCAAGGAGTGACAATAAGGTGAAAAGATGTTCCAGTTAGTGATTTATTTTCTGGAAGAAATTTGCTTATTAGATCAAATCATTCTTTAGTGTTTTCCATTCTTAATTACTGGCCTATGATTGTGGGTCTCAAATCTGTAGTCATTCTTTGGGTACCAGGTTAGTGCTCTGAAAATCTTTATAAATTATTTTGGGATGTTCTCTGCTATTCTTCTCTTTTTAATTTTTAAAAATATGTTTATTGATTTTAAAGAGAGAGGAAAGGGGAGAGAGAGAAACATCAATGTGAGAAAGAAACATTGATTGCCACCTGTATGGACTCCAACTGGGGATCGAACCCCCAACCTAGGTATGTGCTTTGAACAGGAATTGAACCCCCAACATTTTGGTATATGGGGATGATGTTCCAACCAACTGAGCCACACTGGCCAGTGCTGTTTCCTGCTATTCTTGATAATCAATAATTATGATGACAGTAGTTCAACATGCCCAACTTTTGAGTAGAATGCCAAGGAGGACCTTCAGTGTGATATAGGATCATATTTTATCTGAAAGCATTCTTAGAGGGCTTGGTAAATACTTTTTAAAAAAAAATTAAGTATAGTTGGTATTAAACATTAAGTACTTTTTTTGATAGAAAAAGGGGGAAAGAGTAGATAAAATTTATACACAAAAGCATCAAGATAGAGATTGGAATGTTAGAGTTAAAAGAAGTCTCGGGGTCACACTGCCATAGCTCCTGAGGCTGATGCCACCTGTGCCCCTAGAGGTTCTCTGGCCCCTTATTTTACAGATGAGAATGTTGAAACTTGGAACTCAAAGAGTTTGAGCAATTTGCCTAAGTCTACAAAACTAGTTTGCCCTGAAACTAAAATTCAAATTCAACTATCCTGCTCTCTTTAAAGAAGATTCATTTGTAATTTCCTTTGCCCCACTTTCCTTCCCATATTACACAGGGCCTGACGTCTTTTCTATTGTCCAGGTTTCACCATGTATGTGAAGTATTTCTTAAGGAAGGAGCACTTTGAGTTGAGGTAGGGCCTTAATTTATCATAAAAGAATTAGATTTTTCTCAAGAGGGAAACAAAGTGTTGACAAAAATGATAGTGTAGAGAAAAGATTTCAGTGTAGTGTATTTTAAGCAAAGAATTAAATAACAGGTCCATGTTTAAAACAAAATGCATGCTGTGAGCGAGAGAAATGCAGACATGTTATGTATGCATGCTGTGGACAGTCTACGACGTCTTCTTACTGGTTTTCTCAAGTGACTTCAGGGATTTCTTTTAGGTAAAATACATATAAATATATTAATAAAAACATTCATTGCTTCTGCACTTGGAAGTTAGTTATGCATATGCCATTGATGTATCTCCTTTTAGGAAAGCAGAGCAAGACTACGTCAACTTAAAAACATGAGAGTTTAAATTTTATGAAAACAAATTAGATGTCGGTACAAGTACGCATTTGTATATTTTGAAGTTCAACTGTGTTCTTGAAGGCTTTACTCACCCAGCACACTTCCGGATGTCTGGTCGTCTGGGATAGTCTTCTGAGGACAGCATTTTATCATGAATGGAGAACAAACCTCCAATCATGATATGTCCCGGAGAAGTGGCAGCCACAAAGTCAGCAGGGCTCTGACAAGGCTGGGAAGTAGCAAGAATAATCACACAGCACATAATCAGTACAATCAATAATGCCATGTTTCTATCTCATTTGCTCACTTCATGCAAGTTCTTAGGAATCATTAAGCTCACAGAGCGCCAACAACACGTTCCTATTTCACCTGTAACCCCTGTTAGGTATGGCTCAGTGTCTAGGGCCAGAAACACTCAGCATTCAGATACTTGATGATAGTCAAAACATTCCTTCACCAATAAGAACATATCAAACTTCCTACCACTCTTTTGTTGGACATGTGTGACAGCAGGAACGCTGGGTGAAAACTGACAGAATTAGAAACACAGGGACAGTTTTGCACTTCAAGGGGTATCACCTTCAAGGCACAAAAGTTTTAATGTAGTTTATAAACTGTTTAGGAAAATAGAATCCTCCTTTGATTTTCTTGGAAAAGCTCTAGTTTAAAAAATGAAATTCAGTTAAGGTTAGGTATTTACCACATCCTATATGTTAGAAATGTTTGTAACACATATCACCTTTATATGTGTTAGAAATAAGTAGCTTTTGTAGTGATGAAATGAGGTGAAACTTGTCTGGCACAGTGTTTTGCTTTGAACAAGAAAGATCTGTCATAGATCATTGACACTTCTGCAGTTTGTGGGTTTATTTTTATAAATTTGAAACTAGTATTAGGCTACATGTTCTTAAAAGCTTAGGAATCTGATCTAACATGATCTTATGGATACAATTTAGAATTTATAAAAGATAGATGAACTTCAGTAGCTTAGACACCTTTAAGAAAAAAGGTAAAATTATGAATTTTACATTTTAAAATCAATCTTATTCAAATATTGGATTATTAAGGAACATATGATGGGCAAGCAGTTCCAAATCCAATATATCCAGTTTGTTGGATGGGTAGCAGATATGTTTAAGGGAACTTCAGAAAATAAAGGAGTGCAGTGATTATTATGATATTTCTCATCATCCAAATCAGCCTTAGTTTCCATTGACATGTGAGATTACGCCATGTGAAGAGTGGAGAAGTTATAGTCCTTCACACGGTGTCAAATGTTTCCTTAAGTCTTATTGTTTTCACCAGTGGCAGGATTTCCTCTTAGGAGCCCAACTAGTTAAATTTAGTTGTCCAGAAAGTTTAATAAACATACATGAATTTGAAGACTCTTCAAATGTTTTGTATTTGCATTTTATCCATTTTAATTTTAATATTCATTTGCATATGTCTGTGCATATGTGCATTTGGATAAGTTTATGTTTTTATGTTTTGTAATGAACATTATTTTGCTCAGATAACCTCCAAGGTCTTCTGTAATTGCAAATCCAAAGATGAGCTTCGGTAAATACACTGAAAAATAAGACATTAAAATAGTTGTTCTGTAAAAGTATATAATAGGTATTAAGCAAAATAAGAACCTCATGTGACCATATTGCTCAGATTCAACTCTTATTTGAAAAGTCAGTGACAAAAGTTATGCTGAGGAATTTCTCTAACGTTGCAGTTTTAATATTTAGTGTCTTTCCTATCTCACAAAACTTAAGATAAAGTACATTTTTTAATTTTTATCAATATAGTTTAAGTTGGAAATCTGTTTCTAAAGGGGGCCTTCTGAAGGTAGGAAAAATGTCCTAAAAGCCCTTGCCTTGTCAAGTGCAGTCCCGTGTGGCAGAGAGGTTCCAACTTTGGCCCAGACCTGGGCGGCTTTGTCTACCACTTAGCATGTGACCATGAGTGAGTTACTCAACGTTTCTGAACCATAGTTTCCTCATTTATAATATAGCTAAAACTCGTAGCTTATAAGGTATATTTTGAATCTTGCCGAATCAATGTGCAAAGCTCTTGCATTCTGGTAGGCACTCAACAATTAGCTCCTGTCTTAGTTATGGCTGCTATAGAAAAAAATACCATAACCTGGTGGCATCTAAACCACAAACATTTATTTATTTGGAAAGAATACAAACATTTATTTCACTGGGAAGTTCAAGGTATGTATTTTGCTGGCAGATTTGATGCCTGCAAATACACTTCTTCATAAATGGATGTCCTCTTCCTAGGAACCTCACAAGGCGGGAGGTAGAAGGGAGCCTTCTCTGCCCATTTTTATAAGGACACTAATCCCATTTAAAAGGGCTCTGTCCTCATGACCTATTCACTCCCCCATATCCTAATACCATATCTTTGGGAAAACATTCAGAGCACAGTGGCTCCCTCCTTTCCCTTCCCCAAACCAGACTGAAAGTTATTAATTATTAAATTTGGTGTGCTTTCTACAGTTGTTAATTCATCATTCAGAGTTCTTTCTCAAACATCTTAAATGCATCCCTGGTAGAAATGATGTTTGGAACGGTGCCAGTATTTACCCACCTTGGCTCAGGAATTCCATCATTGTGCTATTCCCTATTGAATTGTCATTTGTCACTGAAATGCTCCAGCATATGCCATCCTCTCCGCTGTAGTCTTGTCTATAATTGAAGTTTATCTTTGAGCATTTGACTTAATATATAGCTTTAATATTAGGTAATTGTCTTTAATGTGCAACATAGGTGATGTTATTCTCCTTAGGAGACTTCATGGAAGTCTGTGAATCCCTTAAAGTTGTATAAAATTGAGTGAACATGCCTACATGGATTTTTCTGGGGAGCATGTTCAGTGCTTTTGCCAGATTTTCAAAGGGGTGTGCTATGCCCAGAAAAGTTAAGAACTGTCCGTTAGAACAGATTAAAGCCTTACTTCCTAGGAAACACAGGAATGTTTTCTGAGATAATCCTGCCTTTGTTACCCATTTCTAACTCAAATCATCCTCACTAATCTTCTACCAATAACTGCTGCATTTGTTTGATACCTATGGCCATTTAATACTACCAACTCAAAGGATTACATGAGCAAAGCATTATTACCCACTCATCACTTCTCTTCCACCTCAAAGTGGACCTTAGATCACTTCCCTAAGAGGACCAGACCTACTTGCCCCAAAAGGATGTTTTTTTATGGGTAAAGTTAAGCATAAACAGTCCATATACTAGTATAATGTTTTATTAGTTCAGAACAGGCCAAGTGTTCATTTTTTAAAGGCTATTTTCATTTTCTTTATTCTTTTTACACCATACAGAAAATGCTAATTGTTATTGGAATAATTATATTTTTGTAACTTGAAGGTGTGTATATTCCCTCTGCCCCCAACTTTCTCTTAAGGACTTTAATATTTTAGGTTACCATGTAGATCTACCTTCCATAGTCTCATATAGAATGAGTAATGTAGTATTTTATCATCTTCCTTAGCTCAGATAATACAGTTCTACTCATAAAAGTACTTTTTTCATCCATCTTATCTCTAATTATAAAATAGGTGAGGAAATCAAAATCCAGAAGGATATATACCTCAGTATCTAATCACTGCCTCAGTCTTCTTTTTATGTATAAACTAAATCTCTCATATTGCAAAATACACTTTGTTTACAGAAAAAACTTTTGTATAACAAGTTGCATATGCTTGAAAGCTATTTTTAATATCAAACTAAATTATAAATTCAGTAGAAAAATAAATGTACCAAGCCACCACTTTAGTACTATTGATACAATTAGTTGATAGAGTGAACTTCTCACTTTTTAATCAGTTTTTGATATGTATAGACATAGTTCAAGTTAACCACTTAACTCTATTTTCTCTATGGTACACAAATAATGCATACTTTATAAAATGCATTTTCTTCAGGGATTTATAAACTGTGCACTTGTGTCCTCACATTCCCTAATAAACATTCTGCACACAACAGATGCTTATGTTGGTGATTAATCTAGTTCTTCTTACTCAGGTTGCTGTGTTGGGCTTAAAGTTGAAAAAGTATAAAGATCACTCATTTCACCCTGAAGATATTGATGCTGGAGTATTTCAACCTTCTTGTATTTAATTTTTGTTTAAAAGTCATTTCCTGGAGAACTTATTTATTTTCACCACAGCTTTTATTAATACCTACCATTGCTATTTGTTTGTGCACTGTCCTCACCTCCATTTTATTTTAAAGTTCTACAAGGATAGAGATGATGCCCATACGGAAGACACTCAATAACTAGTTGTTAGACAAATGAGGGAATAATTGGAACAGCGCAGAAGTGGGTGAGTACAGCTTTGCCTGCCCTTCCTAGCTGGGTGGATGTAGCTTTAAGAACCGGCAGCACTGGGAGGAACTGCCTGGTGAAGACCACTCACAAACTAAAAGCAGAAACTCCAGGTTCCCACTGCTTTCCTCCAGAATGAAAATGTGTTTGGGAAATCAGTGACACCTGCTTCCCTATTGATTCATTCTCTGCTCTCCACTCCTAATGAGGTGGTATAGTAAGCACCTGGCTGATTGTAGACCCAACAAACTGTTCACTACTGACTTATTTGTTTTCAACATACTTCACCAGGTTCATAGTTCATGTGAGTGTCACATGTTTGTGTTTTAAGGATAAATAACCTTTTATATGTGCTACACATGCAGCTCTTAGTTTCAATCCAATAGCAAGAAACAGGCCAAAATAAATGATAAGTAACTAGACAACAAACTAAGAAGCTATGTCATATGAACAGCTTATCAGTGAAAAGACTGCAAGATTGCTCAGGAATAGGAATACTTGAATTTATAGGTTTCATATGAATATAGGCAAAAAGAAAAGACTGGCAATTTTGAGCAGGCAAGAGGACATTGTGTAAGAAACAAGATTGGGTCTTCTCCCTGGAGATTCCAATCAACAAGTTTAACCCCTCAAACAAAGGCAGACAAATTTGGTTAGACAGGTTAGTGAATTATTGCAGATCTGGCTGCTTCAGTTGGCAAGCAGTCATTGAAAGGATTTTTAGTTCAAAGTTAACTTGTAGAAAGAGATAATGGAACTATTGAAAACAAACAGGTAGAAACCTCTCATGATTGAAGAAGACAGTATAACAGATAACTAAGTGAGGCAGGTAACAATTGTACTTATGACTACTGTGTAGAATCGAGTAGGTTACAGTCAGTTGACCAATCGTTTCATTTAGCTCTTTGAATCCACCAGTTTGTCCTCCAGTGCTGTACAAATGAATGTGTTTAACTCTTTAAATCCGTAAAGTAGAAAATGAGAGTTGGAAACAAATGAGGTTCACTCGTAAATATATTGGTTTTGAGAGAGACTGTTATCAAATTTCTTAAGTTACTATCAAAGGTAAACTGATTATGTAGCAATTCCATGCTTTGGGGAACTGTAGAGAAAACTTGGAACATTTATACTTGCAATTCTATTCTGAGGCTTGCTTTATCTAAATTAGCCTCAGATAATTACCTGACAGTGGATCAAAGTCATTTTTCACTTGCCTGTAAATGCTTCTCTTTCTTGGGAAAGAGGTATAGTAGACCATGCCTATAGTATACTCATATTCAATACTTACTGAGTGTCTACTGTGTGTCTGCCACTATTCTATTAATAGGTGCTGGGAACAGAAGTGAACAAAACAGGAAAGAAAACTCCATACCTGGAGAACTTCATATTCTAATGGGGGAGGCAGACAGTTTTACAAAATACATGTTTTAAAATGTATTAGAAGGCATTAAGAAGGTTTAAAGAATAATAAAGCAGTGAAGGACCATAGAAAGTTCCAGAGAAGTGGTGGAATTTTGTTGAGGCCAGTTGGTCAATTAAGGCCTTACTAAGAAGGTGACATTTGAGCAAAGACTTGAAGGTCAGGGACAGAGCTGGGTGGATGTAGGAGGGATGTGGGATCCAGGTACACGCAGGTGCAAAGGCCTGAAGGGGGAGCACATCAGAACAGCAAGGACGCCAGTGCATTTGAGTAAAGGGGGAGAGTAGTAGGAGAGGAATTAGAGAAACAACAGGGGACCATGTCGTGAGGGCCTTGCAAGTCAGTGTAAGGACTTTGGTTTTTACTCTGAAAAAGGAAGTTATTGCAAGGGTTGCATTAGTAGAGTGCCATGTTCTGATTTACTTTTTTTAAAATTATATTTTATTGATTATGCTATTACAGTTCTCCCATTTCTCCCCCTTCATTCCCCTCCACCCTACACAGCCCCTCCCACCCACATTCCCCGCTTTAGTTCATGTCCACGTGTCATAAGTTCTTTAGCTTCTACTTTTCCCACACTATTCTTGCCCACCCCCTGTCTATTTTCTACCCACCATCTATGCTACTTAGTCTCTGTACCTTTTCCCCCTCTCTCCTCCTCCCACTCCCCTGTTGCTAACCCTCCATGTGATCTCCATTTCTGTGTTCCTGCTCCTGGTCTAGATGTTTGCTTAGTTTGCTTTTGTTTTAGGTGTGGTTGTTAATATCTGTGATTTGGCTGTCTTTTTACTGTCCTATTTTTTATCTTCTTTTTCTTAGATAAGTCTTTTTAACATTTCATATAATAAGGGCTTGGTGATGATGAACTCCTTTAACTTGACCTTATCTGAGAAGCTCTTTATCTGCCCTTCCATTCTAAATGACAGCTTTGCTGGATAGAGCAATCTTGGATGTAGGTCCTTGCCTTTCATGACTTGGAATACGTCTCTCCAGCCCCTTCTTGCCCGGAAGGTCTCTTTTGAAAATTCAGCTGACAGTCTGCTGGGAACTCCTTTGTAGATGACTCTGCCTTTATCCCTGCTGCTTCTAGAATTCTCTCCTTCATTTTAATCTTGGCTAATGTAATTATGATGTGCCTTGGTGTGTTGCTCCTTGGGTCCAACTTCTTTGGGACTCTCTGAGCTTCCTGGACTTCCTGGAAGTCTATTTCCTTTGCCAGATTGGGGAAGTTCTCCTCTATTATTTGTTCAAATAAGTTTTCCACTTGTTGCTCTTCCTCTTCCCTTCTGGTACCCCTACAATTTGGATGTTGGAACATTTAAAGATGTCCCGGAGGTTCCTAAGCCTCTCTTCATTTTTTTTTTTTTTCGAATTCTTGTTTCTTCTTTGTTTTCTGTTTGTTTGTTTCTTTCTTCCTTCTGGTCCACTCCATTGATTTGAGTCCCAGTTTACCTCCCATCACTATTGGTTCCTTGTGCGTTTTTCTTCATTTCACTTATTGTAGCCTTCACATGTTCCTCTAATTTGTGACCAAAATCAACCAATTCTGTGAGCTTCCTAATCACCAGTGCTTTGAACTGTTGGCTACCTCTTGGTTGCTTAGATGAATTAGCTCTGGGGCCCTGATCTGTTCTCCCATTTGAGCCATTTTTTTTTTGTGGGGGTCTGGTTGTGGCTGCTATGTAGTAAGGGGCAGAGCCTTAGGTGTTCACCTGGGTGGGGCAGCCCAGTAGCTGGGTTGTGGTGCTGGATGTGGGGGCGAGGTCTGAGAGGGAACAATGGTACTTGCTCTGTGCTGTTTAGCAGATTACTGTTCCTTCTGCCACTTTCTCCAAGCAAATTCGGCCCTTCTGGTGCTGATTTTCATGTGGGTGGGCCTGCACATGCTCCAAGTCCCCTGTGGGACCCCTAACGAACTCTCCTGTGAGGCTGGGACTTCCTCCCGGCACCTCAGCCCCTACAAGTGTTTTCAATGGGTGATTTTAGGCTTCACTTCCCTGTGCTGGGGCCCTGCCTTGCGCAGTCTGTCTTGCTGCCCATTTCCGCCTGGTTTATCTGTGCATGAATGTGCGCCCCGCTTGGCCTCCTGGCGTTGGGCAACCACCGCCTGTGCACCTGGAGTGACTGTGAACCCAGGACCACCTGCCACCGTCTTCTCCCCCGAAACCCCTCTCCGCTGGCCGCCAACTCCGCCCCTCCTTACCGGCCTGGGTGAATGTTGTCGGACTTCCATACTATTCAATTTTCTCTCTGTCCTGGTTGTTTTTTTTTTGGGGGGGGGTGGGTTCTATACTTTTGTTGTCCCTAATCTTGGTTGTGAGAGGAGGCACAGCGTGTCCACCTATGCCTCCATCTTGGCTGGAAGTCCTGATTTACCTTTTTAAAGGATCACTTTATCAGTGTTGAGATTAGATCAAGAGGCCATAGGTAGCTGTTGTAATAACCCAAGCAAACTGATAAAGCCTGTCTATATATTTAAATAATAGAGCCAAACAGAATTTACTGAAATAATTACTTAAGAAAGTTGACAGCTCTAAAATTCCTATTTTTCCCCTTTCTCAGTTTCCATTTATAGATATACTAAGGATGCTGGAGCAGATTTAGGAAGTCAAATTATTTGGCTATAGAGCCAATAATTTTGAAGTAGATAAAAGTTCAAGAAAACTACCCTGGCTGGTATAGCTCAGTGTATTGAGTGTGGGCCTGTGAACCAAAGGGTTGCCAGTTAGATTCCCAGTCAGGGCACATGCCTGGGTTGCCGGCCAGGTCCCCAGTGGGGGGCATGTGAGGAGCAATCACACATTGATGTTTCTCTTCCTCTCTTTCTCCTTCCCTTCCCATCTCTCTAAAAAATAAATAAATAAAATCTTTTTAAAAAGTTCAAGAAAACTGTGTAGTGTTTCTCAATATTTTTTGTACTATCATATTTATTCTAGGATATCAGATAAAGTGGGGTAAAGGATAAAATGCAAACTTTTTTACTTACTTACTAAGAATGTGTAGTAAATAGTATTTTTAATGAGGTATAGATGCAGCATTTAATTTTAACTTCATGGTTCTGTCTTTGTGTTTACCTAACAATAACAAAATGCATCCATCTTGGTAAATGCAAAAGATCAAAGGGTTTCTCTTCCATTCCTCTTCAAAGACAGTAAAGGGAAAACAGGAAAAGAACCATAGTTTCCATTTTTGACCTCTGTTACTATCTTAGTGTATCTTTACATTTCACTTTTGCAATTGGTTTAAAATCTCTATAATTTGCTGTAGTAAACAAAAGATGATAAAAGCATTTTCTTGTGATTACGAAGTAAACAAAAAAGTTAACTCCGCTTAAGACAAAAATTTGAAGAGATACGAGAAAAACAAAACACTAATAAGGTGCGATTTCAGTGAATGGCAGCACGTTCACAAAAGCAAGGTGTCCGGTGACTTGCTGGTTTGAGTGCCAGGAACATCTGATCATTTTCAGTAAGCTACTAGAGGAGGAGAAAAATTGGTTCCCAAACTTCTTAAAGATGTTAATAGTTGTCCTTTGATAAAAGGACTGTTTATCTAAATAAAATTAGAAACACTGGTTTAATTTAAGCATTCAGATTATTTATTACTCATCCCTAGGGCTCTCACATCTCAAACTTTATTTGGCCTAGGGAGATATAGCCATATGGAGGTATCTTTCATGAAGTACTTGTTCTAAGTGTTTTGTTCATTTAAAAATGGGGATTGACTCTTTTCTTACTGATTGAAGGAGTCCTTTATGAATTCTGCTAGACATAAGAACTGAAAATACTTTTTACCACTCTATGTCTAGTCTTTTCAACCCCCTCTCCATTTTTATTCCCTCTTTTAGAAAAATCAGTAAGGAGGCCCTGATCAGGTAGCTCAGCTGGTTAGATCCTTTCCTACACACCAAGCTGTAGTTCGATCTCTGGTCAGAGAATACAAGAAGCAACCAATGAATGCATAAATAAGTGGGTTGATAAAGTGATCTTTCTCTCAAATTAATAAATAAACATTTTTTAAAAATCAGTAAATGAATTTTGATATCTTATCAGGTAAATGAGAAACAAAACATAAAATTAACCAGTTCTGAATTAAAATTCTGACTCAGCCACCTAGTAGATGAACGAGCCTAGCCAAGTAACTTTACCTCTCAGTTCCCTTATCCACAAACTGGGCTAATAACACTGACCTTCTAAGACTGCTGGGAGGGTTAAGTAATACCAAGCATGGAAAGGACCTAACCCAGCTAAGCACCTGGAACCAGTAGCTGCTTAATAGCCATTGTTAATAAAAGAAGAATATGTAGAGTTAGGCTCTACACTGCCCTTCTCAGCATGTGGGTCAGACAGAAGCACTATTCACCAGTTATATTCTGTAATCTATCCTTAAAGCACTGAGTCCAAAAATGAGGTGAGACTTTGATTTAGATTCTGCTAAGCAGCCGCCCAGGGGCGGGAGGCTGATATGTTGACCCCGTGTAGTGAGAGAGACTTTCTCCAGGGTATCGAGAGTTCACATTAGAGGCTGAATCCAGTCATTTCTATAGTTATTTTGAAGGCCTTAAAAAGTTATTTGTAATTAAAAAAACCACTTTCCATTAAAAAAGATTATGTTGATTCATGGGCTGCTTTTTTTTTTTTTTTTTTTTTTTTAAGTCAGAGAGGCAGGGCTTGTGATCACCTAGAAAAATATTGTTCAATATCCCCACCTACTGGTAACTCTAAATAATATTATTCAATTAGCGAAAAAAGACAAAATGCCCAGTTTTAAAGTTATAATGTAGTACTAACTATGGTAATGATTAATGTGTCCTGAGCACTTGCTAGGTGTGAGAGTTCTTTTCAAGAGCTTTATGATACGGTAAATCACCAGATAGTAACTTGTGCTTTGAGTAGACTGAATATAGTATAAAGAAGAAGTAATTTTAATCATTATCACTGGGCTAGAGAACAAATCATTGACTTGATCCAAACAAGACCTTGAGTCCACATCATTTGATGTCTAGAAGGTGGCGACAGCCTCCTACAGGGCCTCTGCCTCCAGTTTTCCCCAAGCCAATCCATTCTGTGCTGTGACATTGATTTTGTCATGGTGATTAAAAACAAAGAAAGGAAATAATTTTCTGAATAGACTCTAGAAAAAGATTTTTAATAATTTGAAGCAGAGACAACAATATTAAAACCAAGACTTTCAGTTGATAGGGTGGAGCTTGGAAGAGGAAAGGGTGGAAAGAGGAAACTCAGAAGGCAACATAGTATCAAGTATTCACCCTATGCAGTTGATTTGAAAAAATACTTGATGATATCAAATCAGATTCCCCACCAGAGTAGATGAAGATCTCCCAGGGTGGGGGAAGCAGGAGACTGGGAAAGGGTGTGCTCTAGACAATGAGCCTGGTGTCATAATCTAGGGATTTGGGGAGGGAGGGAGTATATTTTAAAAGTAGGAGAAATATAAGTGATATGTGGTCAGAGAATGAAATTGAGAGCTTGTTATAAATCTTTGACATTCCTCCCATTGAGAGATGAGAGTCTCTAGCCCCTCTCCTCCTCCAGTTTTGGCTGGCTCTGTAACTACTTTGGCCTATACAATTTCACAGAAGTGACAGTATGCTAATTCCAAGCTCATGTCTTAGGAAATGGGCAGCTTTCATTCCCTGGTGCCTGCAACACTGGGAGGCCTGAAATTTCATGTAAGACTCCAACTACCCTGAGACCTCCACAGTGGAGAGGCTTTGTTGGTGGCCTCAGCCTAAACTCTTCCAAGATGTTAGAGGTGCGACTGAAGCCATCAGGTACTCTCCAGAGCAGCCGTCCCACCAGTAAAACACCACTGGATGACCTCAGTGGATGCCCCACGGAACAGAAGAATTGAGGAGCTGAGCCTTGCCTGCCTTTTTAACTCATGGAATCAAGAAATATGATAAAATAGTGGTTGTTTTAGAACCCTCCACGTTGGGGGAAGTTGAGAGCCAGCACATTTCCCTGCAGCCCATTGTCAAGGCAGCAGGCTGAGGATAATTTGAAGTGTGCACCAGATCATGTCACATCCCTGCTCTGCCCAAAGCCTGTAAACTTTGTGACACCGGGAAAGTTCTTACAGTGACCTTCAAGGCCTTTCCTAATCTGGTCTCTACGACTTCCCTAACTTCATTCCCCACTGCTCTTCTCCTTCACTCACCTCCTGCCACACTGGCTCTCCCGGAAAAAACTCAGCACACATGTTCCTGCTAATGACTCTAGCAGCTTCCTCTGCCTGGAATACTCTTCTTCCACATGGCCGCTTGGCGAATTCCCTCAACTCCCTGAAGTATTTGTTCAAATGTCACCTTCTCAATGGCCTTCCCAGTGAGGTCTACGCTGATGGCCTCATTTAACACTGTCAATCATCCCACTCCGGACGCTCCCAGCCTCTCAGCTCTCTTGATCTCACTTACCCTATACTATTTTGACTTTTTTGGGGGGCCATATTTATGCTCTTTTAAACTGTTATATAATTTATTTATTTATAATTTAATTAAATTGTTTATCATCTTGACTAGAATATAAGCTCCTCAAGGCAAGATATCTTTCTGTTTTGCTTACTGATGGATCCCAAATGTCTGGTACATATTAAGTGCTCAGGAAATACTTGTCAACTATTTAAATTAATATATTTACCTTGAATTAGTAAGATTTTGGTATCTACTGCTGAGCAGATATGGGGCTCTGATTAGTAAGTTTATTTAATTTTAAAGAGAAAAATATGTTAAACTTTAGCTTACCTGAATTCTCTGAATGTGAAGCTTTCTTCCTTGCTATATTCATTTTAGCCAGAAGTTTCTGGGTCAGGGTTTGAATTTTTAGAACAACAATTTCCTAAATAGAATATAATCACTATCATCATCATCATCAATCATCATTATTGTTGTCATCTTTGTGACTGCTTGCAAATCCCAACTGAAAGCAATTTTATCAATGCATTTTTTGTGAGACAATAGGCAAAGCATTATCTTTACTATTTTTATTCATTTTTTTATTCTAAATAGTTTTCTTTTTTGAGCCCAATCAAGTTTCTATCTTTTCCTAGGTTGCTGAGTGCTTTTACATGAACGGGCACTAAACTCCCTCAGATAACTTTTCTTTGTCTATTAAGATGTGTGTGTGTCCTTATTCTGTTAATATAGTGAATTATATTGATTGATTTTAGAGTATCAAAGTATCCTTGCATTCCTGGTATAAAACCCCTATATCATAATGTATTATCATTTAAATACATTGTTGAATTCAATTTTGTTGAGAGTTCTTGTATCTATGCTTATGAGTGATAGTTTGTATTTTCTTTCTTTGTAATGTCTTTGTCAGCTTTTGGTAGCAAGGTTTTGCTGACCTTGTGAAGTGAATTGGAAAGTGCTATATTCTATCCTCTATTTTTCTAAAAATTTGGGTGCTATTATTTCTTTTTGAAATATTTGATAGGAATCACTAATGAAACCATTCATACCTGAAGTTTTCTTTACAGAAAAGTTTTTGATTGTGATTTCAATGAAAAAAAAAGAATAAGAATATTATGATTTTTAAATTTCTTGTTGAATTAGTGTTGATGAGTTGTGCTTTGGAAGATATTTGTCCATTTCATCTAGGTTTTCTTTATTTACTAGCCATAATTTGTTTATAAATATTGCCTTATCCTGCTATGTCTAGGATTTATAGTGATATCTCCTGTTTTTCACTCGATATTTTTTGTGTGTTTTATCTCACTCTTTTTTTTGTAGTTGTTCTTATTCTTGTTAGGGTTTATAAATTTCACTAATCTTTTCAAAAGATTAGCTTCTGAATATTTTAAATGCTTGTTATTACTGAAATGATTTTTTCCATCTTTATTATGATATTTTGTTCTACTTACTTGGTTTTAATTACTTTTGCTAAATTCTTAAGATGGAAACTTAGGTAGCTAATTTTAAAACCTTTTTTCCTTTAGTAGTGTAGTCATTTAAAGCTACAAATTTCCCTTCAAGTACTACATTAGCTGAATCTTACAAATTTTTATTAAAATCAAATTCTGATTGTTTTTATTATCATTTCCTTTGATCCATGTGTATTATTTAATTTTCAAATATGTGGAGATTCTGTAGATATATTGCTTTTATTAATTTCTAATTTAATTCCATTCAGACAAATGTTCTTTAGAATCTCAATCCTTCCAAATATACTGAGATTTATTAATACATTTGGTAAATGTTCCATATGCACTTGACAAGAGTGTGTATGCGGTTGGGTATAGTACTTTGGAGGTATTAATTAAATCAAATTCTCTGATAGTTTTGTGGAGATCTTAACTGAGTTTTTATCTACCAGTTCTTCCAATTATTAAAAAGATGAATGTCAAAATTATTAACTATGATTGTGGACCTTCTGTTTCTTCCTTCAGTTCTCTTAGTTTTTTCTTCATGAACTTTGAAGCTTTGTTGTTAGATGCATACATAGTAAGGTCTTAAAGAATGGATCTTTTTATCAGTATTAATGCCTCTCTTTATCTCTGATAATATTCCTTGCTCCAAATCTACTTTGTTTATGCCAATATAACCACTACATTTTGTAAAGAACTTTAACAAGAGTTGTCGACCATTTCAGAAAATCATCAATGGCAATACCTCTCAAAACCAAAAAATCCTCACACCAATATTATTTTGCATGTCTAACTTCACTCATGGTGAGTCTATGTTTAGATGCAGACATCAGTTGTCTTAACAAGGTGTTTTAGTATGGTATTTAATGTTAAAATATTTAGTCATGCCTAAGCACATATCTATTAAAATGCATACTATTTAGCATTGATTATTTTTCTTTAGTTTACTCTTTACATTAGAGCCAGTGCATTACATTGATTAAATATATGTAAGTAGTTTGCAAATTTAGATTTGGTGTAGTAAAGGGAATATTATAAAATATTTCTTATACAAGGGGACATGGGGATGTGGGCTGATAGGACTGAGGATTAGATTGACCTGGCTCCTGCACTGGTGGGAGGTCTAACAGGCATGGCATTCATGGTTAAGACTATACACGTTCAAATCAAGTAGGGCAGGGTTTAATCCTGGCTCCTCCTTCATTAACCATAAGAGCTTAGGAACATCATTTACAGTTTTTGAGTCTCTTTCTTCATGTTTAAAAAAGTCATGTTCACACCTACCTCATAGAATCGGTGAGGATAAAATGACATAACATTTAAAATACTCAATGTAGTTCCAATTACATAATGAGTGTGGGGTATGACATGTTGTTATTAAAACTGAGTAAATCCATTAATTTCTATAATGCATCTTGACCAAAGTGTTATATACTATTAATGATCATATATAACAATGAGCTATTAATAAATGCTTTACCTTTATTCTATCATTCCCGAGGAACTTCCCATCTCACTCTAACTCACAGGTTTCCATGGGCTAATAATATTCCACTATTTGTTTTCTAATCATGCTGAATCTTACTCCTTTCATCTTGATTATTCCCTCTGGGTCTTGAACTTGCTTTCAGCTATATTGAACACTTAGTTTTTTATTTCTGTTTTTTTTTTTTAAACTCTTATCCTTACATTCTCATCAACATCTCTTATTTCCCTGCCGGGCATCATGACTGCACATGGGGGAGGGTGAGTTTCTATCTCTTTGGCTGTCATCAATCTGTTGTGCAGCCATCATTTTGCTGGGTGAGTCTAGGCCTCCTCAGCAAGCCTGGATGTGCCCTCTCACTGCAAGGATTGCAGTTCATCCCTGAACGGGAGGGAACTTCATTTCCTGCAGGATATACAAGGCTACCTGTACAGAGAGCACTTCATGCCTACCGAATGAAGCAGTGAAGACATCAAATCCTTCTGTTTCTTGGTACAACAAATGTTAATAAAACATTGGAAGATCATCAATTTGGAAAAAAAACACTGTACAATATTAACTGTTGAGTTAAACTCAGAATTTCACTATCAATGACATGCATTTGTATTTACAGAGATTTTCATGAGTACCTACTTTTCCAGCTTAAAAATTTGGATTCAGTCTTATCCAAGTGGATTATGAGATAACTGGAAATCTAACATATACCAATTGTTGGCTCTCTGGAATTACCTTTTTTTCCCTGTGGGCTTGTGAGTTTTAACACACCGGAACAGGTTGGAACAGAACTCATCCTTACCATGACCCTGACTTTACTAAAGTCTTTCGTTTTACCTTAATCATTTCCTATCTCAACCATTGCAATTTCCTTTTTCTAAATGGTCTTTCTCAATCCTCTTATTTCTAACACTAAGTGAATGCAGGAGGCAGCTGGCAATCCATATATTATTTAATGGAAACTTGTCACAGGAGAATTTTCCATTAGTTTCATTTTCCTTATATGGTCTACCAGCAAGTCATATAATGACCTTGATAATTGGCCTACTATCTCCGGAGAGACCAATTAACATTTATGTCTCTCATGTCTTCTTTCAAAATTAACTCACAGTTAGAAACAGATAATCAACTACCTTTTTGATGTGATTTAAGTTATGAATTAGTAGTTATAATAGCTATGCTGTAAGGATGAAGTGGCTATTTATTCAGTTCATAAAATTGGAAATTAGTTCACATTTACTGTAAGTTTGTGAATAAGCTTAACATGCACTTTGGTTTTGCATCTGATTTTATGTTGCCCTGTTTGCCAATGAGTTCAGTTTCTGGAGGTGTGAGCAAACAAAAATTACAAATCAATCAACCCAAAATGTGTAATCATATGTAATAATTTGCTTTCCATGTTAGTGTAAATGTTACTATAGTTTACTTTTAGTACTATGTGCTATTTAAGTTGATATATTATTTCCAAAGCGATATATTCTGATTTCTTTTGATACACCCAATTAATATTGAAATATATATTACTAAGATTGTTTATATATATGGAAACTCACATTTTTAGTACCACAAAATTAAAAAAAATGATCAGAAAGCATTTTTATTTGAAATAATCATTTGATGCTTTTAACTATTTTTTTTTGTTTTATAAAAGTTAATATCAAAACCACTTTTTGACTTCTGTATCGCTCATTGATTCCTCCTCTCAACTTGTATTTATTTTTTTAACCTGAAATTCATGATTTTTTTTTTTAAGGTGCAACATGATCAATGAACAATTTTGCTCTAAGGATAAAAATGGATTCTATCACTTTTCTATATATTTTGCATTTTCTTACTTTATGTTTATATTATATTTTAAAATTTTCTGCAGTGTCATAAAAATTCTCTTGAAATTTTACTTCATATCATTATAAATGGCTAACTGAAAACACAAGATCTGTAAGTTGTACATGCTTTCTACAGCAGCAATTATTAAATTATTTATTTCATTTAAATGTAAGTAACATACAGTAATTAAGAAAAATATTCTACATATAATGACATATTCACTTAATTAGTATTCACTGATTGTGGAAATGGAAATGGAAAAACTGTCCCATACCCTTCTTTACAGGAGCTGGAGAATGACCTAGCAACTTACTGATGTTAGCCTTCTTGTTCTTTGAAGTGGAGAAGACAAACACAAGGTCCAGACATTGCTAAGAGTGTGTAGTGCTGCACATGCCAGAGTGATGACTATTCCTTGGACCATATTCCCAACAGGGTCTCCTTAGTGGATGGCATTGATACCCAGTCTCCTTTGGGGTCTTCAGAGTCTCTGGTCTGTTTACCTTTTCCGGTGAGCAGACTCATGTGTCTACGCAGTGTGCTGGATATAGTGTTATTATTCATGACCTATGTGTGCCATGGTACAAAAAACCAACCCAGGAAAGCACTGCTGAGACTACTAAGAAACTGTGATCACATTCTTATTCTTCAACCTGCCTTCCATACTCCCCCCTCCTCCTGTCTTTAACTGTCTCCTCCACACTGCCTTTCTGGTTGAGCCAAGGATAAATTATAACACAGCTGAAAGTGTACTTTATTGTATCTCTAAGGCTTTAGACTATGGCTGGGACATATCTCCATTCACGTATTCTACAAGCTTCCTTTGTCTTGATGTGATAAATTTATAAAACATAACATTATTGACAACATTCATTTTAACTGATTCCCTGGATCTGAGGTAGATCTCTGCATTTTCCACATGTATTTCAGGTAATTCTGTTACAGATGGTACAACTTCAAGAAGTACCATTTAATTCGTGCATTAGGTATATCCAACTACCTCTTCTCTTGACCAAATGTTTACTTACTTATTACACTCTTCTATAGCTATCGATCCTCAACTGGCACTCAAAAGCAGTATGTTGTGGAAAGAGTAGCATTTACTTAGCTCCTCCAATTGATAACTTGTTCAGTAGAGATGACACATTGAGCTCAAAGCTTTCAAACAGAGTGAGAGATGAGGAATAAATGCATTGTACACATGGTCCTGGACCCACAGCCTGGAGTTAGGAGGCATAGTTACCCATTACACTCAGTGACAAGTTACAACACTAGTGATTTAAGCAAAATTAATCTTGCTGAGCTTGGGAAAATTATATGAGTTCTACAAAGAGTTATTGGTTTCAATATTATATTTAGAAAACAATGTATTCATCATAATTTCTAGTGATTGTTAGCCAAATTATTATATACAGCAAAGTGATTACAATTAGCATACTCACCAGTCAATTATATAAAATACAAAAAATTGGAATGTTGAGGGAAGAAAAGCTGCAGTCTTCAATATTCAAGGAACAGGAATTCTAAGTAAAGGAACCATTTAGAGTGTATTTCACAACTATGCAATGATATACAGTGCTATGGTGAGAATAAAAAGTGGTCTGGAGTAGCTATTGATTACAAAAAAAATAAGGATGAATTTATGCTAAATCATGCATGCTGCCTCCAATTTTAAATAATTTAATTTATTCTATATTGTGATAGTAGATAAAATATGACTAAAATTTATACTTACAACATGTCTGCTAATTTCAATTATTGCCACATTACAGTAGGAGTATTAGGACTAAAAAGCATTCTGTTTTTCCCACTTCTTCCAAACAATCACTGATAGGAAAATGAAGCAGTTTTTTGTCTTCATCTTGAAGACTACACATAATACTTTGAAATTAAATGCTATAAAGTAGCATATTTTTTTACATAATTTTTTTTTAAGTAATAGGCACCTCAGCCCAAGGCCAATACAAAATAGGTGGTATATACATAATATTGTAAGTTCAGAAATGAAGAAGAAAGTGGCCCTTGAACATGCTTGATTTGTTTGGAGGAGTAAGGGTTCAGACTTGGAATATCTTATTCTGTTTATGCCCCTAGCGTATGTCTCTGTATGTCATTTCAAAGAGTCAACTGCAGAATTCTCTGGGCTTGGGGCTGGAAAGAGAGATATGTCTGGGAAAATACGTGCCACCTATAGGGAGAAACTCTCAGGAGCTGCTTTAGAGTGGACTGGGGCGCCCAAGCTTCTCCCCCAAATGGGATGTATGTGTATATCTTTGCATGTGTAAATCCACTCATGCGAATTCCTTAAAAAGTGAAGTAGAAAATAAGAACATATAGTCTACATATAAATGGACTTAAAAGGTAAAAACTACTTTCCATTTGGTGTTTTTGTGTATATTATTGTACTTGACCTTTATATGAACCCTTTGAAGTTAAATTCAAAATCTTCCTCACCATTGAGTTCTATTCTTCTTCATCCAAAAACACACAAAAAAAGCCCCATCCAAAAGAAAACTGCTACATACTCGCTCTTCAAAAAACTGCTTTTCTCACTTGCTACTGCTACTTCAATGTCTCTAAAAGATCAACCAACCTTTTGTGAGATGTGAGGCTATCACCAGTCCATTACTGCATCAGTTAGTTTTTGCTGATTCTTCAAGTAACGTTAGTACCTGCCATTCACCCCATTTCCAACTGCACACTTCTTTTCCTGGCCCTGATCACTGTCCAGGTGAAATGTACTGTAGCTTGCTAGAAAATCCTTTCCCTGGATTTCCTCCATATGAATTTACCTTTTACACGGATTCATAATTATGGAAAATGGGTTTTCTGCCCACATGGAGACTAGAGCCATCAACTCAGTCTCCTAAATTCTACCAACTGGATTTTCTTCCTCCCTCTCTCTCCCTCCCTCTCTGTCTGTCTCTCTCTCTCTCATCAACTGTCTCAATCTTCTCAGCCATTTTCTGCCATTTCCTTTTCTTTCTTTCTCCTCTTTGTTCTCTGTTTCCCATTACTTCTCTGTCATCCTACATGCAATAAGGAGGAAAAAAAAAGGAAAGAAAAAAATTAACATGGCACAACCAAAATTGAAGGATGAAGAAGTTAGACTAGAAGACTAAAAGAAGGAATGGAATGAAGACATAATTAGCTGAAATTTAAACCTGTGAGGTGTGTCCAAATTTTGAAAATTACCGTCAAAAGAGCATCTTACCACTTTTCTTGGGACAGTGGAGGCTGTGTAGCATTGCTATTACTCTGAGGAGAGAACAGGTGGTAGAGGGGTTTAAAAATGCAGAGCAATAAAACTTGTAACTTGGAGAAGCAGAACCATGCTCCAGGGAAGCATCATCAACACCATGACCAGCAGCAGCAGCAGCAGCAGCAGCAGCAAGAGCAGCAGCAGCCACGCCACCACGGATACCTGCAAAAGGGCAGCAAGCAGCAGCCAAAATGAAGGCTTCGCTATTCACCTGAAGAATTTTTAGAGACCACAAGAGAAGACCTTTACCCAATGTAGTGGGCTCTTTGTGGGCAATCTTCCTCCTGACTTCACTGAGGAGGAAATGAGGAAACTGTTTGAGAAATATGGGAAGGCAGGTGAAGTCTTCATTTGTAAGGATAAGGGCTTTGGCTTTATTTGCTTGGAAACAAGAACCCTAGCGGATATTGCTAAAGTGGAGCTGGGCAAAATGCCATTCCGTGGAAAGCAGCTGCATGTGCCGTTTGCCTGCCACAGTGCACGCCTTACACTTTGAAACCTTCCCCAGTATGTGTCCAGTGAACTGCTGGAGGAAGCCTTTTCTGTGTTCTGCCAGGTTGAGAGAGCCGAGCATTGTGGATGATCGAGGCAGGCCCTCAGGAAAAGGCATTGTTGAATTCTCAGGGAAGCCAGCTGCCTGGAAAGCTCTGCACAGATGCAGTGAAGGCTCTTTTCTGCTAACTACATTTCCTCGGCCTGTGACTGCGGAGCCCATGGACTGTTAGATGATGAAGAGGGACTTCCAGAGAAGCTGGTTATAAAGAACCAGCAATTTCACAGGGTGCCCTGGAAGGCACTCATTGAGATGGAGAAACGGCGGCAAGACCAAGTGGACTGCAACATCAAGGAAGCTCGCGAGAAACTGTAGTTGGAGATGGAGCCTGCTCACCGTGAGGGATCATCTGATGAGGCGTCAAGAAGAACTCTAAAGGATGGAAGAGCTGAACAACCAAGAAGTGCAAAAACGAAAGCAGCTGGAGCTCAAGCAGGAAGAGCACAGGCGCCATGAGGAAGAGATGCAGCGACAGCATGAAGAGATGATGTGTCTGCAGCAGAAGGGATTCAAGGGAACCTTCCCTGATTCGTGAGAGCAGGAGATACAGATAGGCCAGATGGCTATGGGAGGTGCTATGGGCATAAATAACAGAGGTGCCATGCCCCTGTTCCTGCGCCCGCTGGTACCCCAGGTCCTCCAGTACCAGCCACTCTGATGCCAGATGCAACCTTGGGATTGACCCCTCCCCGCCCCCGCTAACTACCAAATGCTTTGGCCAAGCTGCTACAATGGAAGGAATAGGGGCAATTGGTGAAACCCCTCCTGCCTTCAACTGTGCAGCTCCTGAGACTGAATTTGATCCAAACAAACCTTGCCAATACTAATAAAATTGCATTGTCTAGTTTCCCAAAACCCTTAGAGAAGGACCATTTTTGGACTAGTTAGAATTCTACCTGGAAAAGTGTTAGGGATTCCTTCCAATAGTTAGGCTTTCCCTGATTGTACTAGGGAGTACGCTTGAGGCAGAGGGCAGGGGAGGGGTGATATTTAACAAATGAATTCTGTATGGTATATCATAATCATATCTGTGTGGTGCATTCCTGAAGTCTCATGTGATTATTGAGGGCCTGGGAGGGAGGGAACAATGGCAAAGTCGATCCAGTTAGAGCCCCCATTAATCTTGATCATTCCGTTCTTTGTTTACCCTGTTGTATTTGCTTTCTCATTCTTAAATTCCCCAACCCCAGAGACCCTGCCACATATACCACAAAACCCACGAACATCCCCCAATGACCTTGTCCCCATCACTCCATTCACTCCCAGGTGGGAATTCAGGCAAGTGTCCGCAGATGTCACAGAGAACATACGTACAGTTCTGTTTTATCCCATGTATTATCCCTTCATGTCCTAAGGAAGACGTTTCCTCTTAGGGATCATTTTAGTGTGTCTTTTAAGAAAGTCTTGTGTTAACTTGTCTCCATCTTTTTCTTGAGTCATTTTGTGAATGGCCATTTTGTGTCTGATGTTGCTGTTTACAACTTTTTAAAAAAGATTTTATTTATTTATATTTTAGAGAGAGGAAGGGAGGGAGAAAGAGAGGGAGAGAAACATTAATGTGTGGTTGCCTCTCGCACCCCCAACTGGGGACCTGGCCCACAACCCAGGCATGTGCCCTGACTGGGAATCAAACTGGCAACCCTTTGATTGGCAGGCTGGCACTCAACCACTGAGCCACACCAGCCAGGGCAGTTTGTGGCTTTTCTTGACAGGCCTAGTACAGGCTTGGGAACAGGCTTGCTGTATGCTGAGTGTTGGACAGTAGCTCTTAGTCTTGCCTATCTTAGGTAGTTGTGTTGTGCATTCTTTAATTTCTGCTTATTTAAAATGTTTCTCTTTATTGAGATAAAGGTCACCATTTTAACTATTTGTAAGTGTATAATTCAGTGATTTTTAGCATATTCACAATATTGTGCAACCATCACCACTAATTCCAGAACATTTCTATTACCCCAAGAAGAAATCCTGTATTTATTAAACAGTTCCCCTCCACTACCTCTAGCCTCTTGCAGTCATTAATCTACTTTTGGTCTTTATAAACTTGCTTATTCTGGACATTTCATGTAAATGGAATCATATGAAGTTTATATGAGGCTTCATTCACTTAGCATAATGTTTTCAAGGTTCACTCATATTGTAGCATATATCAATACTTCATTATTTTTTATGGCTGAATAATATTCTTTTTTAATGGCTACACCACATTGTATTTATTCAACAGTTGATGGGCATATGGGTTGTATTTACTGTGACTATTATGCATACTGCTGCTATAAGCATTTGTGTACAAGTTTTTATGTAAACATATGTTTTCAGTTCTCTTGGGTACATACTTAAGAATAGAATTACTGTGTCATATGATAATTCTATATTTAACTTTCTGAGGAACCGCTATCACTGCAGAGTAATAAAAATTCTCTTGAAATTTACTGCACTATTTTACATCCCCACCAGCAGTGTATGAAGCTTCTAATTTCTCCACATTGTCACCAACACATATTTTCTGCTTCTTTATTTAAATTATAAATCCTAGTGGAAATGAAGTGGTATCTTATTGTGGCTTTGATTTGCATTTTCCTAATCCAAATGATATTGAACATCTTTCCATGTGCTTATTGGTTATTTGTCTATTTTCTTTGGAGAAATACCTGTTCAAATCTTCTGTTGATTTTAAAATTTGTCTGTTATCATTTTAGTGTTGAATTATAAGAATTCTGTATATTCTTATCAATAGACACTTATCAGATAGCTGCAAATATTCTGCTATTCTCTGTGTGCTGTCTTTCCATTCCGGTGATAGTGTCCTTGGTTGCATACCTTTTAATCGAGTTCAGTTCATCTATTTTTTTATTTGTTGCTTGTGCTTTTGGTATCATATTTAAGAAATATTTGCCTAAACCAAGGTCATGAGAAAATTTATACCCCAGTTTCCTTCTAAGAGTTGTAGAGGTTTAGCTCTTATATTTAATCTTTGATCCATTTTGAGGAAATTTTTGTATATATTATGAAGGAAAGTTCCAAATTCATGTGGAAGAGGTTTCACTTGCATGTGAATATTCAACTCTTTCAGCAACATCAGTTGAAAAGGCTATCCTTTCCCTACTGAATGGTCTTGGCCCCTTTGGAAAAATCAGTATTTGCTTTACTTACTTTGGGATTCTGTTTTTAGGTTCATAACTGACTGTGCTTTTGTTTCAAGCAGTGTTAAAGCAAAATTTAACTGCCATGGCTGAAGTCTTTTTTAAAGAAAAGTTTTGTTGAGCCAAACATGCTGGCTAAAAAGAAGACCCGTCTTGGAGCATGAAGTCTAAACCAACTGTAGTATTGCTTGGTGCAAAAACCTGTGTCTGTGGTCCCAGAGTTTGTAAGCATTTTTATACCCCCTGTAGGAGGGCAGGGGAAGGGGAAGAAACATGTAAGCCAAGTTGTCTGAAAGAATTTACAGTAGCTATAGGTCAAAGGGGTGGCAAAAATGAAGCAGGGTCAGCTCCAGGATAGGTGCAGAGCCCACAAGGAAGAAGGGTGGTTCCTTTGGATTGGGGGGCCAGTAATCTAGAAAGTTTATGAATAAACATGCTGAGGCTCCTGGGGTTCAAAGGCACCTGGCTATTCTCTCTTTTGGATTATTTAGGAAATAGCTATCTGGAAATCAATCCAGAAGTTCCAACAGACATACATGTATATGAATATGAGCAGTCTTTGTTTAGCTGGTCCATAGCTATCAATAGGCTAACTGTTCTGTTTCTTTCACTCTCTGGCCACTGTAATTTAATTTAGAACATCTTTCAGGAATGTCCTCCTTGTCAGCAGCAACAATATGAAATGTATTGCCTGGAGGCAGAATAAAAAATACTTTCTACATTTAAAAAGTATTGTTGGTAAGCAGGAATAATTAGATGAAATAGGAGCTTTCACAGAAGAAAGTTTATTAGAATATGATCACTCCAGGTCATACTAAGCCCAGAAATAGTCTAGGCAAGGAGAAAGATATTCCTCAGCATCTTTCTGCAGTGAATAGAAAACATTCCCTTCCTTGTCTATGAGCACTAAAAAGGATCTATAGAATAAAAACATAGATACCTTTTACTGAGAGCTTACTGCTCCAGGTACTGTATTAGATTTTTCTTTATTTCATTTAATTCTTAATAAACCCTATATTGTGATATCTCATTTCAGTACAACTTGAGTCAAGTAGTCATTTCCAAAGGTGATTTTTAAAGAAGTGTTTGTTTCTAGGAGAAGCAGGTAAGGTAATAAGGGCAGAAGGACAGAGAAAAGGAAGAAACCAAACAAAGATGGGATTTCAAGAGTTGTCCAGGAGAAGTTGCTTCAGTTGGATCTCATAGAGTGGCTCTGGAGTATAAACTGCAACCCCAGTGTATCCACCATGAGATCAGTGAACTCTGATTTTAGTCTCCCTGCTCATCAGTCATGGGCTAAGGGCTACCAAGGAAGTATATAAACACCGAGTCACTTGGACTTTCTCTGTCTGTGGACAATGGTGGTCTGGTAACCAAGACACTCCCCTCCAAAGAGTCTCAGGTACTCTCAGGTAGTGCTGGTGAAGCTGGTTCCTGTACAAAAAAAAAAAAATGAGGCAGAAGTTGGGAGAATGGTGTCAGAAAATGTGAGAGGGATCCAAGGGTATCTGGGCAGAGCAGCCACAGTCTGCTACAAACAGGTAGTAAATTTTCCAATTTAGAGAGAGGGAACTGAGATGTTAGGTGGCCAGGCCCAATGAGAATGAGTGCATCTGACTTCAAATTCTTTTTCCTTTCCCCTTTACTTTGGGAACTTCAAGAATCTCCTTTCTCAGATACCACTGTGCTTTTTTCTTAAAACAGAATAATTTTTTTCAGATATTCTTAGGATCAGTCAAATTGCATGCAACATTTTGTATGTATATATGTGAGTGTATTTATAGACTATTTCTCCCTGGGGGGAGAGTCTATGATGTAAATAAATTTCTTAAAGAAAATATAAAAACCAAAATGCTATGAATCACTATTTTAAGAGGTTGTCTCCTTTTATTATTATTACTTTACTTATTTGCTGATTTTCCTGCCTAGGATCTTAACTTGTTTATCACCATATGACTCTAAAACTTTGGTCTATTGAACTCATATTAATTATATTAATCACAAATGGCAATTGAGGATGACAACAGATCCCTACTCCCCATTTTGAGCACTGCTTTCACTGCTTCTCATAAGTTTAGGAAGGACTGGCATTGACTCTTCTTTAAACATTTGGTGTAATTCACCAGTGATGCCTCCGGTCCTGGGATTTTTTATGTTGGACGTTTCTGAGCACTGATTCAACCTCTGCACTTGTTACAGGTCTGTTTAATTTCTATTTCCAAGTAGAAGCATAAAGAGCTTACACGTTGCTTTGTTAGGCTAAAAGTTTACTTAAAATTAAGGTGAAAAGTTCATCGAGAACCTTAAATGATCTTGGTTTGTGTTTCCATTGATCAATTCAACTCGATAATTGCCAGACACTCACTTTCTGTCAGTGTGACTTACACAGATACACACACAAAATCAACCTGGATACCAAATTTTTAAGAATTCAAAAACTAATCCCTGTATTTTTCTAATGTTGCTCTTTTGATTACAAGATCTAAGTGGGCAGGCCTTTTGTGTGCACACAATTAATCGCTGGAACTCCCTTTCTAGAATGAGTCTGAGGGTGTCTTTGTAAAGTGGAACATTCTAAACTTTAGTATTATAGATCTAAGTCTCACGGCCTGAGAAATTTCTGAGGCTTTTGGGAGCTTGGGTAGAGATCCATATGCAGAGTTGTCCCTGGGGGGAGTGTAGTTTCAGACCTTTGGGTGCCTGGATGGGTGGCTGGCTCCAGCCTGAGCCCAGCTGCTGGAGGTAGGTAAGGAGAAAGCCTTAGACAGAAAGGTAATGCCTTCTCAACAAGTGGTGCTAAAAACTGGGAGAGATGTAAATACACCCATAATCCTGGCTGCGTAGGCCAGGTAATGCTCTTAGGTTGTGTTACTTCTCCCCATAATTCACCCTTCAGCCATCTACCACCTTGGGTCTCATTTTGTTTTCTTCCCTGTTAAATTTTGATGTAATGTAGTAATATTAAATTCAAGTTCAGGTGTGTTTTCTCTTTCTAATGTTCCAAGAAAGCATGACAGGCTGTGGCTTGCGGTAAGGCAATATAAACCAAAACAAGATCCTTGATCTTTTTGGACAGTGCTAGGCATTTAGTTGTCAAAAGAACAGATGATGAAATGAAAAAATATGTGGCAGACAACAGTCACCCCAAGTCTCTACTAATTTCTCTGTCTTAAAGGGAGCACACATTATCATTTTCAGCATGTGTGACTTGCCGTTTTGTATTGGAAATGAAATATTGCGATTTTATTTTCATTTCAACAAATGTCCATTGCACTACCCAGAGGTATAAAAGATGAGGAATCCACAGGGATACGTTTAAATCACAAACTACTGTCAGTAGGAGCGAATGCACCTTTTCCTCCTAGCTCAAGACTAGAATCTCTGGGAAAGTGAAGCTTGGGATTCTGAGTGCTTGCGCACCCGTGAGCAGGACAGTAGGGACACATGTCATGAGATGGTATCTGTCCCCAAGTCACGGAGGAGAGCCCTCACCAAGCCCTCGGATTGCCCCGGGAATAAATAAGCCCGGCCCAGGTTGTGCAAAACTGTACAGTGCTTTGGGGGTCCTCCTCTTCCTGGCCGGGGCTCACTCTCAAGGCGGCCAGGCTGCGTGTCGTTTGTGTTTCCTGAGAGTAGGGACGTGGACATCTGCTCTTCCCCCCGAGAAGACACTGGATCTTTTTCTGGGCTTTCTGGGAGCTTCTGGTATGAGAAGTGTCCTCGGGCCCAGCGCAAGCTGAGGGAAAGGGAGAAAAGAGGGGGAAGGAGATGTGGGGAATGGGACTCCATTGCTTTGGCGTGACACGCGCAGGTGAGGATGCCAGTTTCGAGTTGTGCATCAGTCAGGACCACAGACAGGTGGAGTAGGCAGTCCCGCCTCGGCCCACCTAGTTCCCTGGGCGATCTGAGCTGTACCTGTGCAAGGCTTTCCTTCTCCACGCTGCCGCAGGAACCGAGCCTGAGGCCCCCGCCCCATGTAGCCCAGGTCCCCAGCTCCGCCCCGCCCCGCCCCACCCCAAGCTCCAGGCTCCACCGGGAGCTGGCGAGCGGCGGTGCCCAGGTCTCCCGTGGCCAGGAGGATGGCCAAGGTCTCGGAGCTGGAAAACGCCTTCCCGCAGGCTCAGCCTTCGCCCCAAGTTTCCTCCGAGGTCCAGGACGAGTGTTGTGCGCAGCTCCTGGGCAAAGGGTTGCTCGTTTACCCCCAGGAAAGAGTGTACGTGGCGGCTGAAGCGCAGCCCAGAGGCGCGCTGGGCAGCAGAGAGAAAGAAGACGACTCACAGCTCCGGATGGGAGTTAAATCAGGTGAGTTCTCTGCTCCCGCCGGGGAACTGATTGGAACGGAGATTGATATAGTCTAAAAAGGCATCCAATAAAAAAAAGTAATACACACACAGCAAACATACAAATATGTAGAATGTTCTGTTAGGATCTTTGTATTTCCCCCAGGGAAATATTTGTTAACTAGAAATTAAGGGATTTCACATAGGTGTCCTCCCAACCCCCCATACGCCACCCCGTTTGACGTAAATGTACATTAAGAGGTTACTCAATTGATTTTATATTCTGATTTTCTGTATCATCTTTTCAAATTACAATCAGAAATGCATTTAAGCAATGGTAGCTTTTCCTCTGAAGAAGAGGATTCGGACAGTCGGGACAGCAAACCCAAAGCAGCAGATCCACACCTGTGTCAGAAGAAAACCATCACGCAGATTATGAAGGATAAGAAGAAGCAGACGCAGCTCACCCTGCAGTGGTAAGACACCTCCCCCCACCACCACAGGGGTACACTTAAGCACTTGTTGAGTTTTAAAAGTCAGTATCTTCTGAATCTTTGCTTTTCTCATTTTGCTTCTCCCTTTTTAAACTTTTCGTGGGAAGTTTAAAAGACCAGTTAGAAATTTACTCCAATTTTTTTTCACTGAGTTATTTGGCATAGAGACATATTTTGGTGCTGATGAAAAATGAACTACAATACAAATAAAACCACATCACGTTCTTCATTATTGACTAAAACTATAATTCATTCAAATATAAGTGGATGGTTTTATGACTTATTTGCTTAACATGAAATCAGTTTGCTCCTGTATATTTGTTATTTGATAGTTTTGTGTTTATAAAATGTGATTCTTAAAAACAATTTGGAAGAATGAGGATCTTAACATTGCCTTTATCTATAAAAGGGTAAATTTAAAAACAGTGCATTGGCCATAAGGTGGAATGTATTTGCAATAGAAGAAATAGAAACATCAGTTACGATATCGCTAGTAACTTAAATAGATGTTCAATTGGTCTTATAGCACCTGTCATATATGATTTATTATAGTAAAATATCAAAATTGGATTTTGTGGAAAATCTTTTAATACCAACAGTTTATCAGTAGACTCTCTATATAGAGAACATTTTGTATTATTGATCTAAAAGGAAGAGGGATGTAAAATGAAACATCATATTAAACTTCCCCTCAAAGTGTGAAGAAATAGGAGTATATATTTTCTCCCAAATTCCAAATAATAAACTAGTAAGTAAAAAGTTCTATCCACTGATAAGTAACATAATCTGTTTATATATAAAGTATTATCTAAATCTTAGGAAAATGCAAAAAAATTAGTAAATTTTTATTTATTATAACATTAAATTAGTTTTATATACTGTTTTTATAATAATATACTCTTTCAAATATTTGAAATATAAACCAGTGATCTTCTAAAGTTATGGTTTAACTATGAAGTTGATGTCACACTTACTGGTTAAGAATACACTAACCAGAGCAGCAAATAATTGGGCTAATAATCTGGAATATTTAGGGTACAACTATTTTTCATTAGGATAACTAGGGCAAAAATGTTTTGATTTTAGTTATATTATGAAGGTCTTTCAAATGATCATTTTCATTTTTTTCAGTTCAAATTGAGTGAATGAAAACAAACTTCTGTTTTTTTATAAATATGAATGCCTTACAATTAAAGAAAGAAGTTATACTTCAAATTAATATTGTACTTATGCCTAGGATTGCTCAGTTTTGAAGACAAAAGCAATACCTACAACATCAAAACAGCCAGTGAAAAGTGGACATTATATGCATGTCATTAACATATAATTTTTAAGTACTTGAGTGTTTCTCAGTGATTTTCATTTAAATATTCCACACCTTCTCCCCTCAAAAGTGATATATATATACATTTAAAAACCTAAGGGAGTTATTCATATTTTGAAAATTTTCCATTATGGTTATAGATGATATTGAGGATGGTAAAAATTAGAACAGAAAGTTAAAGTGAAAAGCCTGATTGAGTAACTCCAATTTTCACTGTCAACTAGGTGTTTGGTTTTGTGTATGGAAATCACACTTGGTTTTGCTTCTTTTTTCCCTTTTTCATAGCAAAATAGATGTCTGATGCTTTACCTACTTAGAGAACATATCCTTTGCCTTTTATCTCATATACATTGGGAATATGTTAAATCAGAGATTGTAAAGAATTCCACTCAGTTTTAATCTAAATGCATACTTTGCATTGCATTGTTCTTATATAGTAGTAATTCTGAATTTACTCTGCATAAATTTGGTACATTTTAGCCAAAATCACCTCCTGAATTCTTAGAAAAACTGGAAATAGAATCTACAAGTTCTGATTTCTTGATTGCTGTTCAGAGATTTGTAACCTTTAAATATATATCATTACATTTACATAAAATGTGTTTAATTGCAATTATAGACATCCAAGCAATATTTACAAAGTTTGTGTTATTGTATTTATAATATAGAGCTTACTTTATATCATATTTAGAGGTATCTATAGAGAATTACATAGTGTTTCGAATGTGCAGGATGTTTTAGGTAATTATAGTACTCCTTGAGGTTAGGGTGTAGGATAAAAATAGATCAGTACCATTTTGGAGTTAAGTGAAGTGAGTTTACCCTTAGTTATTTTCCAGATACATGCATCACCATGCTTCCCTAACTATTCAGGTTCAGAACGAGTTTGTACATAACAGTAAGTGCTTGTAGACATTTGCCATCCTGAAGCCTGGCAGCCCTTTAGCTTTGAGAATGTTCGTTTTAAAAAAACCTATCATTTTCAATTTCACTATGAATGTTCGTACCTTACAGAACAAACCCCAAGAACAGTGATGATTTACCATACATAGAAATAAGACCTATTCTTTAGGCTGTGGACCAGGCAGGAGTGGTTTTATGTTAGCCATATTATTTTAACTGCATTAACAGGTGTTCTTGGGGGTTCTTGCACTTCTGACATTAATCTATGACCTTATTTTGAATAATATCCAGAATATGTCTACTCATGAACTCATTTGTATAAAGTATCTATTCCAAAGTGGGCATTAAATAAATATGAAAGGGGAATGGAAAGGAGAAATAAACAGGATAGTTGATTTGCCTTTTTTCTTAGGCTTGAGGAGAATTACATTGTATGTGAAGGAGTTTGTTTGCCGCGGTGCATCCTGTATGCACACTATTTAGATTTCTGCAGAAAAGAGAAACTGGAGCCAGCCTGCGCAGCCACCTTTGGAAAGGTAAGTGGCATGTATTGGCTCTACTGTCTTACAATTAAAGTCGTGTGAGACAGAGAGGATGGAAACAAATTCATCTGAACAAGTTTTCATATAGAATATTAAGAAATTTGTTTCTCAAGCATAAATGAAGTCTCTTAAGAGCTTTATCTGGAACTGTTATATATTTTACTTTGATTTTACCTACTGTATGTTTTACCTTGAACAACTATATGTTCTAAGTGTTAAAACCCAGCCTCTCTGAAGGTTTAATGTGACCTTAAAAGAAACTGCATTTGAGTGGTGACGTTTCTTTTCAAAGAGGGATGTATTAAAGAGTGTGGTCAGGACTGTACTGAGAAGCAAAGTTAAGTGGAGGTGACAAGTATCTTGGTGATGCAATTGATTATTATGTTTATTATTTAGTGAGTCCAAGTATAAGAGTTTTTAACAGATTTTTATTCTGTTACATAAATATTATAGATCTTCTAATTCTCTACTTCACCCTGACTCCAAGATGTTACAGGATTGATTAAATTTCTCTCATTTTTATACCTTTCTTTCTACCCAAATTGTATGACTAGGATGGGAATCTACATTACTATATTTATATATGTTGATCTCATTTTGAAAATCAGGAAACACTATCAGTATCTTGTTCTTTGAGATTCTCATGCTTGATGGCCTAAGAACCTAAAATGTCCCAGAAAAACTGTAGGAAGCTTAATTAAGTCTCAAACATTGTATCTTATATAAACTGAAATCCAAGTTCTAGCCTGTAGAGGGACTCATTGCCCAGAAAATAATGAATACTATGGTTCGGCCTCTCATTTTTTTTTTAAATAAAATAGTTTATTAACTTACTTTGAAAAACCTATTTACGAGAGTAGTGAACATGGCCACCCAGTGAGTTAGGCTCCAGCCGAGACTGTGACTAATTTGTGTGAGACCTTCTTAAACTCATTTAATCTCTTCAGAACTCTGCTCACTCATTCTATAAAATAAGGAGGTTGCATAAGACAGTTTTTAATGTCCATTTTAGCATTACTATTTTATGAATCCACCTTATGGCAGTAATTCTTATCTGTTAGTGGGTCATAAAACACCCCGAGAATCTGATAGAAACTACAAAACCAGTTCCCAAGAAATGAACACATACATAGTTTGCCCTGGAGCCTTCAGAAGGTCAGTATGGATCTCCTATAATCCAGATTAAAACCCCTGCTTTATGTAGAAGAGATTTGTGTTCTTTAATCAGATGTTAATTTTTACTTTGCAAGTTTAGAGAAAGAAACATAGAAAAGAAAAACTTTAAAACACTGCTGTGGAGATCCTATAAAGCAGAAAAAGTTTCATGTGTCCCTCCAGGGTTGGAGATAGATATTTAATTGCGGATAAGCCTCTGGATAGAATTATTGTAGAGAAACTCAAATCTTTCCACTGAGTTGATAAAGTAATAAGTGCCTTGGATATTGAGACAATTTTTACTTGAAATTCAACATTTATTTTCTAGAATTAATTAGTTATGGATGGTCTGAAGTAAAACCATACACTTTCTAAAATCTAAAGTAATTGATTTTCTTTTTAGACAATTCGCCAGAAATTTCCCCTCTTAACAACACGGCGACTTGGAACAAGAGGCCATTCAAAGTAAGACATGTCAATAAGCATATGTCATACCAGTGCATGTGATACCTTGTGCATGAAGATTGACGCAGTGTCAAATAAATGTTGTCTTTATTGGTGAATAGAACCAGGTATTTTCTTCTTGATGAAGCAGACTTTTACCAACTATAAGAACTAAAAAAAAACATGAGTGGACTTTCAGATAATATTTAAAAAGCAAAATTTACAGAGAAATCACAATATTTTTTTCTGACGAAATAACTCAAATAAATCATTTTCATAGCCTTAGAGCCACTCCTGAAGGCACCAGTGTCATGAAGGGCAGATGTATGTATCTGACTAAGTGACAGAACAATTCACGCTTCTGAAGAGCAAGGCCAAAGCCAGGGGCTGAAGCGTGGTTCAGGCTCTTCCTCTGGTTTTCTTTCAGATAATAATTTTTAGAATCTTCTCTTTCTCCTTGAAGAAAAATAACATGCCCAAAATGACCTCTTTGGTCATCTCTTAGTGTAAATATAAACATAATGAGGTGTCATATATTCGTTCTTTTGGTGACTTTAGCTATTTTTTTCATTTGTGGCAATCTTTGTACAACTTGCAGTTATAAGTTTTTGTCCATCAATTATTTACTTTTTTCAGTTTTTAGTTTTTCCTTTCCTTCTGCTTACAAACACATCCAGATCTCTTTTATGTTGATAAAAATAAAATTATCTCACACCTCTACACTACTCTTTCTAATTATTGTTATTTTTTCTTTGCTATTTCTTGAAAGGGGCTATCTGCTCCCTTTCCTTAGTGTGAATCACATGCCTCTGTTCTACCAGTTTGTTTACTAGCCACTGGACAAAAACCCAGTGGCTCATTTTCACTACTACTCATCTTCCTTGGCACCTGTCTAGCATTTGAACCTGCTGAAAAATGTCCTCTTAAAATAAACGCATAGGTAAAACTTCCTCGGTGGCTTCCCTATCACAGCCCTGCCAGGACTTCTTCCCTTCCCTACCTCATTTTTCATTTTGCTCAGTGTCTCCTTCTGCCCTAAAATCTAGTTCAGCAGTCTCCAATGAAATAAAATGCAGCCACATAGTTGAAAACATGCTTGCAGCCACATTAAAAGAGTAAAAAAATGAACAGATAAAATTGATTTTCATGTTTCATTTCATCCAACATATCCAGAACACTTAATTACCATGCAATTAAAATAAATATTATTAATTAGATATTTTATGCTCTTTTCTGCTAAGTTTTTGAGATCCAAAGCATATTTTACATTTACAGCACACCTCTCATCTCAGACTAGTCTCACTTGAAGTGGTCAGCACCCACATGTGACTCGTGGGGACTATGCCTAGCTCAGTCTTAGTTACTTGCCAAAAAAAAAGGTCCTTGCCTTTGGACTTCTCTTGAACCTGTCTGTCTTCATTCTTACTTTCATAACCTGGACTTGACTCAGTCTTTCCAGTCCATTCAATACACTTTTTGCCAAATTGACTTAACGTTCAGATTCAATCATGCCTCTCTCATGCTCAGAAACTTTCACCAGCTCATAATTCCTACTATGAAAGGCAAATTTTTCCCACTTTGACATTCAAGGTCTATTATGATTTAGTCCCAACCCATTTTCCTATTTTATAATCTATTTTCTTATTTCTCAGCATGAAACCTATGCTCTCCCCAAATTATTGTCCTATTATTCATTGCTCCACCTTCAACTGTCACTCCTTTGTTTATGCTGTCTTCCTCCATTGAATGTGATATTTTCCCTCTGGGTATGCTGAAATATCATACATTTAAAAGAATATCCCATGAACTATCTCTTCTTCAGAATCTTTTCTTAGCCTCTTGATTTATTGTAGATTCTTTCTTTGTACTCTCATAGCAATCTGTTGGTACCTCTCTTAATGTGAAATTAACTTAGTTCTTCCACTCAACAGATAGTGTTTTGAGGACAGAGACTTTGTCTCATTTGCATTCATATTTTATCTGTTGTCTGATACATTACAGATCATCAATTAGTATTTATCTAATTGATTCCAATTGATATTAACAGTATCGTGATCTCAGAAGGAGAAACGAAATGCCAAATTGAAAGACAATATTGGATTTTTCCTTCTAATCAAGTTGACTTTTTTCTAAAGTTGAATCAATTTATCTGGCTAATTTTTACTGAATTTGATTTCTACTGAATTGTGTGTGGTGAAAAGATCAGTCAGTATTTAAGTAGATAGATAACAGAAGAAGAGGCAAAGCAATGCTCAGAAGTCCTCTTCATAGGATCTACAAGAGAGCAGGCAGGCAGGCTGCAGAGAAAGTCAATTAATCCTAGAAGGAGACTTTAAGATTAGGGATGAATCATTAACCCTGTGCTTTGTGACACAGTGAGGCTCCAACATTTAGGTTTATGTAACAACATGTGACGACTTCAGGCAACTTGTCTGGTATGTAAGAATACACATGCCCAAGAGCAAAGCAATGACAATTTGAATTTTCTTCTACCTTCCTAATACGCCATTTTGCCTTTTATAATTGGCCTATTATATGTTTGGTATTTAGATATCATTAGGAATAAGAAATTTTCCATATGTAAACTAGGATGTTGAGAGATGTGGGAAAATGTAAAGTTTGTGTGCTTTGTAATTGGTAATGTTTTGGTATAATTATTCTTAGCCAGGTAGTTCTTCTGTTTTTATACATTCCCAAGAAATACCCTTAGGTTTTTATCCTGAGAGGTAGTATATATAAAAAGGCAGCATTGCTTGGTAGTTTGGAGCATAAAATTTAAAGTTGGACAAACCTAAGCTTTAATTCCCTACTTCCATACAGAGCTGTGTGTGACTCTAGATGAATTGTTCAGCTTTTCATCAGTAAAACATCTATCTCATAGTTATGTCATGAATATTAAAAGAAATAAAGTATAGGAATGAATGGAGAAATGAATATGGCTTCAACTTTACTATTTTAATAATATGAAATTAATTACTCAGTGCATCCAAGTATCAGCAGTTCAGTTAAAGTTATTATTTATTGAGAACTACACACACATACATTCCCTGTAATCCTTACAATGATGAAATTGGAATTCCTGTGTTTTGCAAACGAGAAAACTTCAGTTTAAAGATTATTGACTTGCCCAAGCCCATACAGATACTGTAAAATAACAATATTGACATCTAAACAAATGTTTATTTGGCTCTAAAGTTTGTGTTTTGCCAACTAGTAAAGCCTACTTCTTTCTGATATCAGTCATATCAACACAAGAATTGTTTAATTAAACTTTGGTTTTCTAAAGTATTACTTTTATTGTTTTTTTCTGACCTAAGTTTTAAAAATTTATTAATATATTAGATTCTTTTTCAAAGAGCTAACAACATTTTCTCAAGCCTCAATCATAAGGCATTTTGAATTATTTTATACTTATTGGGATATATTTATATTTTATATTAAAGCAAATTTGTAGTAAAAACATAATTTTGCTTTCTGCTTTTAATTTTTGTCCTAAAAATTTCTATTATGTTGGTATATTATCTTCACACTCATTTCTAATGGATGTTTAATATTCTGAAAATTTTCATTTTATTAAAGGTATTTTTATGTTTGCAGAAATATGAACAAATGATTAACCAGAAATATAAATGAAGAAGTAAGCATATTTTAGAAAAATAGGAATTTACAATTTCTCTCAATTTTACCAGTAATTTCATAAAAATTATTTTATTGTCATAGTATTTACTACAATACCCTAAATGTATTATCGCTGAATTTTTATCAAACTATTTAAAAATAAAAATAACTTGGGTATTAATTTAGTTTAACTTTTGTGGATTACATAATAAAATATATTAATGATGGTCATTTAAAATATATAAGTTCTCAATTTTTGTCAAATTCTTATGGAATATGCTAGAATATGTTCAATAATTTTGTTTGGGTCTCTCAGACAATTTATTTTAGATCATGATTAACAAAAAAATTCAAAAGATTCTTCTGTATTCTGGGCACAAGATGAACCACTATTTCTAAAACTGTCCTTAGATGCTGTTAATGTCCTTGAAACAATGTCACTTTCCAGATTTTACTGGTTAGTGTGCGAAATTCTGCAGTGTGTAAAGCACTGATCTAGAGTGACAAAGAGATGATTAATAGATTCTAAAAAAACAGAGTGAATTCTGTGTTTATTTTCAAGTTCTGTTTCTCTAAGTTCTGAAATAAGTGGGTGTTAAAATGGTCAGTTCAAAATGACCAGAGCCAAGAATGTGTTCAATCCAAAGGAAGGGAGAAAATATTTTGTAAAGACAGCTACATTGAAAATAACCACAAAACAAATGGGCAGAATTGCTAGGGAGGGCCCATTGTAAAAAATCAGAAATGTTTAAAAATTGACTGATTTGTTTTCAGTGGCAAGTCAGATGTTCCTCATGGGAAGCCATTGCTGCCGAAGGTTATGGGAAAAGGTCTCTGAAGATTAGCACTCCAGGTCAGAAAGCCTTGCCCTAGAGCATCTAACCTGAGCGTGCTTTAGGGACAAAGCCAGTGTAGTTGCAGGCAACATTAGCATCTCAGCTCCCCATCTCTCCCTTCACCCTTAACCATTGTTACCATCCTGGCCAAGAAAACCAATATTCCCAATGGCAGATTCTTCCCATTCTCAACACCAAGATAAAAACTGACCTTGCTTTTTTTTTTTTAAATTTACAGCCAATGCCAAAGATATACACCTGATTATTTTTCTGCATGATGTTTTTAAATTTAGATTTTGAATAAATAACAATAACACAGCATTCTGTAGGTACAAAAGAGTAATGAAAAGTAAATATTGCTTATTTGATGTTATAATGTATTATATCAAGAATGATCAATCCATTCATATTTATATTGATGTATAAAGCATGGTGCTGAAGAATTTTTGAGATGTAGCAAATAATGAGTACATGGTGTCCAAAAACTTCCACTATTAACCTGTATTTGTTTAATAAGCACTTTGCTGAGTATCCTGAAGATGAGTAGTCCCTAGGGATAGGATGATGAGCAAAAGGAGCTTGTATCCCACCTGTGCTCAGAATAACTCAGAGTCAGGGAGAACACAGTTGAGTAGATTTCATGCACATGGCAGACTGTTTGATCTGAAGTTACATTTTAATTTCTTGTAGACTTTGATCAGTTGGATCTTGGTTTTCAGACATGATGGACAAAAGCTATTATCTTATTTATTAGTGGTGATTTAGTGGGTTAATAAAACTGATATGGCAGCTGCTCTTATCATAGTTAAGTTATTGCAAGTCCCTGAACAGCTTAATCCCATCATTTCCTTATCAGTTATCATTTGTGTAGTGTAAACTAACATCAGGGCTACTAGCTCAGTGGGAACATCTGTTTCAGGAATCCTGTGTAATGGAAAAGAAGAAATGTAGGTGTAGGTATACACAGATTAGCAAATGAAGAAAAGTATTAGACACAATGTAAATATTTCAGTAGTAAAAAAAGAGCAGTGATAATTGCATTTGTCCTGTTAAAAATCTCTTATATTTTATAATGTGTTAACTTTAAAATGTGGACACAAAAATTAATGAATGTTATTTCTTTATTCTTAAAATGTAAATGATATCTGTTACTTAAGGCCATGGACAGTTGATGCTAATAAATATAATTTTGTTAGTTCACAAAGACTGCTTGCATTATGAAAACATTTCCTTAGAGAAACTAGCTAATCATACCCAGGATTTTAAATCATTTATTATCTATATTCTTTGATAAAAATAGATAAAAACTATTAAGGGAGAAAGACTGTGCCATGTTTATTCAGAGTAACCCATAGGACAGGGATCGGTAGTGATACAGAAATTAAAACAACTAGTTATCACACAGTGAAAACTTCACTTTTTTACTTAACATACACCAGCTTATGTTCTTGTAATGCTAAAATATTTCTGGCAAATATTTCCTAACAAGTTTATTCTAGGGAACTATATTAACAACAAAATAGTGCTATAAAATTTTGAATGAGATGAAAAATCCATATGCATGTTGCATGAAATCACCCTACCCAGTTTTATGAGGTTTGTGTTTTGGCTGTCAGGATGATAGAGAGTGATAATTTGTTATCTGCTCTATTTTCAAAGACACTGAATCATTACTTAGATCATGCCATGTACCTAGTTAGACTAAAAGGAAGATTAAACTAGAAAAATTATATTATCAACTCTAGAAAAAACTGTATATGAAATGTGCTAAAACATTACAGTGGTCACTGTAAACAGAGATTTATATTCCTAATGTGCTTTCTACGTAAATACACTGATTCGGATGTTGCATTGTATACCTACATTGGTAGGCATGCAACGTTTGTTCTCCAGTATTTTACAGATAACCTGGAAATACACAGTGCTAGGGGGCGGTTATTGAAAGTGATTGGCTTTGAGGGAATTTGCTTTTTATCAGTTTCTAAATTTTTAGCAATGATACATTGACTTATCCAATAAATGAGGATTTTTGTTTATAGTAATGTCTAAGGGGGAACACAATGAAGGGAAAGGTGCAATTTTCTTTCTCCAAATCTTACAGTTTAGTAGGTAAGGTAAGCCATGTATACACATACCAATGGTATGAGGTATAAAGCTGCACGGGATAAACGACCAATAGAAGAATTCAAAGGACGCAGAACTTAATTTTACCTGAGAGACCAGGCAAAGCTTCTGGCGTTAACGCTATGCCTCGAGGCAGGAGTAGGAAATGAGCCAGGAAGGGAGAACATTGCCAGTGGAGAGAGAGCTCAGCGAAGTGAAGGTACCGAGGTGGGAAAGCACAAGTTATTTATGGGGAACGAGTAATTCTGATATAATGAATAAGTTTATACAGTAATTGTAGAAGAAAGGGAGTTAGTAGATTTACTTACATACTTTTAGATAAGAGATTCTTTAATCTCTACCAAACTTAAAATTGTGCCATTTTAAGTATATACTATATGCATGCCTTTTATTGACAAATTTCCTTTCATAAAGTTTTCTTTTTGACACATTGTTATTTTTAACTTTTTTATGATGTTAATTTATTCAACAAATGTTTATTGGTTTCCTATTATAGGAACTCCTTGTTTTTTATATGGAATTTCAAATATGAAATATCCAGTGGTATAGTTTTTAATGATTTCTTTTTTAAATTATATTTTATTGATTATGCTATTACAGTTGTCCCATTTCTCTCCCATCATTCCCCTCCACCCTGCACACCCCCTCCCACCCACATTCCCTCCTTTAGTTCATGTCCATGTGTCTTAAGTTCTTTAGCTTCAACTTTCCCCACACTATTCTTGCCCTTTCCCTGTCTATTTTCTACCCACCGAATATGCTACGTATTCTCTGTATCTCCCCTCCCTCCTCCTCCCACTCCCCTGTTGCTAGCCCTCCATGTGATCTCCATTTCTGTGGTTCTGTTCCTGTTCTAGATGTTTGCTTAGTTTGTTTTGTTTTAGGCGTGGTTGTTAATAATTGTGAGTTTGCTGTCATTTTACTGTCATATTTTTATCTTCTTTTTCTTAGATAAGTCCCTTTAACATTTCATATAATAAGGGCTTGGTGATGATGAACTCCTTTAACGTGACCTTAGCTGAGAAGTGCTATCATTGCTTAATATGATTCTTGCTAAACTAGAAGAGGGGGTGTGAATGTATGTGCAAACATATTCAAACTGTATTTTGCTTAAGAATTTCTAATTATAGGTAAAATTGGTAAATTTTGACATTGGTATAGGTAAAATACTAATATTTCTAGATCTGTATCCATCCATCCACCCATCCATTCACTTACACATCTATATACCTATTGCATCTCAAGTATGGAGACAGCCTCGTATACTGAAACAAAGACTGTTTTATGGAGTTATGGGTTTGAATTTTGTTTTCAAAATCCATAACCTTTTCACACAATCTTTGTAAAGCAAATCACAACCTTTTTGAATCTCTGCCCTTAAATGGAAAAAATGCTTTATTTGCTGGCTGCTGTAGAAATTTGAGACAAAGTTCTTTGCATATAACAAGTGCTCGGTAAGAAGTATCCATTTCTGTTACCTTCTAACACCTGCTTCCCTTTTGGCACGTGTTGATGTGGTGTTGCAGTTTAGTGAATGCTTTTCTCTCCACGAGACTGTCCAGTCTTCCAGGGCAGAGACCTTCTTCACCCTCTCTTTGAATCCTCAGCACCTGGCAAATGGTAAGCACTGAATATATGTCTAAAGAAAGGGAGAGCTCACTCTTTCGCTGGTCCCTTATTGGCTGGCATGTTTATAAGACTGCATTAATGGAACATGCTCAGCTGCACCGAGATAGCTAAATCATGAGCTATTGCTAATGAGAAAAGTACGGGCTTCTCCTTCGTAGCCTGAAATGTAGCCGGCCAAATTCCTTCCTCCTGTCAGTGTGTGTCTGGTTACAGAGTCATTTACATTTGGCCTACGAATAAAATACATTACTTGAAAAGGATATTTTTATTTTGGTAGAAATAAAATCTTGACTCTGAATGTAGGTGGAGACATCAAGTACATCTAATTTAAAAAATATTTTGCCCTAATGATTGGAAGGGAAGAGATAAAATAACAAAGTCATTTAATTAATAAAGAACAAATGAATTCTGTAAGAAAAATATCCTTTTCTTAAAAATCATGTGTAAGAAAAAAATTATAAATCTGTTTTAGTAAGTATTTATCGGGTCCTAAAGGATATTGCAATTTTTTCCAAAAAGTGATCATCAGGTGATTTTAAAAAGTGGAAGAAACCGGTGCCTCAGGCTTGGCCTGTGTGGTTGCTGCCCTGTGGCTGCGACCAGGCAACTCTGGTTTAGGAAGCCACAGACTAAGGTGGACATCAGAGCATTCGTGTTCCTGACCTGACTTTTCGTGCTGTTTTTCCATTGCTGTATTGACAACTACACTGTGATCAGGTCACAGCATGGCCTTTAATGTTGGTTAAACTCATGACCATCCCTTGACTTATCATTTTGTCTGCCACCTGTCAAGGTGATGTATTTTATCCCAGTCTGCATGGCAAGCCACTTGTCCATGGTATAATATAGTTTACAAGTTGAAAAAAGGTAGACGAGAAAGAAGATCAAGTTATAATAAAAGATTATCGACTTTTAAAGCAAGTGGCTGAAATATAGTTATTTAAACTTCAGTATCTTATAACAAATAGCACACTTTGCATAAGAACATAAAATCAGAATATGCTGTGTTTTTGCTGGGATAGAATTCCCTGTTCTCAAGCATTTCTTGCTTTATGTCTTCTAATGTAAAGACATTTCCTTTGCTGAGTTCTAAAATCTAATAAAGGAATGTTAATATTTATTTCAGACTCTTGGTTCATTAACTAATTCTAATATACTTGGCTAAGAGCATCTAAATCTGCTCAGTTATTCATGGTTTTGGAATATTTCCTTTATCTATTCCTATTAATATAGCTGCTTTTGGTAAAGTCTTAATGACGAGTTTCCCTCTTTTTGTTTCTAATTAGAGACAACTCAGTACAATATTTTGGCACTTCCGTAAGTTTCATGTTTTCTCCCTTTCTCCTTTGCTCCAATATCCCCTAGAGGTTGTTCTTCCTCACCTACCAGAGGACCATTTTCTGTTCTGTAAAAACTGAGCAGCTGCGAGCCTCTTCTGTTCAGGGTAATGGGCTACGGTTGTCCTTCTACCAAAATCGAGGACTTGAAAACTTGTTTCTAGTTTGCCAGCATCATAAAAATGCCTTCATTTACCTTGATCACTCTCTGTTACTGCTTCTCAGATATAATAGCTCTTTCTGAAAATATTTATTACAATATATGTAATTTTTTCATATTTAGAAACTCCTGTTTCTCTCAAATATCTGAGGGTCACTGGAGGCAACTCTCCACCACAGCACTGCCTGGAGTGGGAGAGCACCCATCTCCGGGCCTCACACTTCAGGGCCCTGCTATGGGCCTCCTGCAGCTGTTCCCCTCTGCAGGGAATAAGGAGGCCATAGTCTGAATAAATGTGTCCACCCAAAGAGCACTTCCCTCTTCTAACTCACGTTCCAGGTCCCTGGGGCCAGAGTATTCCCTGTTCAATCAGCCTCCAGTCTGCCTCTTGGGCCCACGTGGGCCTCTCCTCATCCTTTCTCAGAAGAGTGTTCAGCTCCCCCAGTACACACAGAGCAGAGGAATGGCCAGGAGGCAGCTGTTTGGGGGGTGTGTGTGGATGGATCCTGGACGTGGGGGCTGTGGTGTTCACAAGAGGCCCCTCACAGTGAAAAATAGAGCAGGGGCCAAGAAGAGAATGGGGTTGAGTGTGGTCCTTCTCCACTACTGTGTTCCCGCACAGAACTCCAGGGGTGTAAGAATTCTAAGTTCAAACAACGTACCAAAATGTTACACAGGTAAATAGTCAAGATAGGAGGACAGCAACATGTATTTAGTAATTTGTTAGCTTGACTTATATGTTTTAAATATTTGGATACATGGTATACAGGCCTCCATTGCACTCTCATCCTGGGCTTTGAAAACATTTAGAGGTGGGGTTGCTCCACCAAGTATCTTCTTTATTGTTGAGGTCAGGAAAGGGGCCTTGGAACTTAGATCTTTCTGTCCATTTTCAGCTCAGATGGTAATGGTAAGAAAAGACATTTTAAATATGCTTATATTAGAATCCCTTTATTCTCTTTTAGTTGATCCCTTCCCTGATCTAAGATGAATGCAAATTGAAATATTTGGTGACCGAACAGGCAGTGGTGCAGCATGGGGAGAGAGGGGAGTGAAAGCGGAAGTTGGCAGGCTTGGCCTCCCTCACTAAATACCCGCTATATAACCTTTGTAGTTTTGTGCCTGGGTGTGCAATATGTTAGCAGTCTGCAGTTTTAGAGAAAATGCTACAGTGTGAGACCAGATGAAATCCTATACTTACCTGTGGCTCAGGATTCACAGGCACATTTATGACAAATTATTCGTATACACTCTATGTTTATATTTCCATTGATTCAGGACATAGCTTGCTCCCACCCCTCCTCCCACTGTTGCACAAAAGTTTGAAGTGAAAATGACAGTGAATTGGGCTTCTCATTCCACATAAGGAAAAGGCTTTTAAGGGTCACATACTTCACACATATTCCTATGCATGATATCCATATCTTCTTCACACGTAATGTCATGCTATTTTCTCTATCTGATAGATACAATACAAAAGAACGTTGCCATTTTCTTATTTAACTGACTAAATTCAAATTGAATGGAGCCATTTGCAAGTAGATACAATCTGTATACCTAGAGCCAAATGCCTACATTTGCAAGTTTAAGTGCCTACAGTTAAATGCCTACAATGACATTTTTTTTTTTTTGCTTTGAAACCTAACATTTTAGGGGTTTAAAGGAGTTTGGCAGTCGCTGTTTCTTCTATCTTTATCAAGAGCCAGAATATATTTATTTAATATATTTTTAATATAGTAATATATGTTTAATATCTATTTAATATATTTAAAACATAATAGGATTAGTTACCCTCAAAGAGGGATTTAGCCCATTTAAGATGCTATTTGCAAAAAAATCAGGAAAGGAAGGTGGTCAGTGGGCTGCAGTTCTTACCCGTGGTTTACTTCAGTTATAGTTTAGTATCTCCCCCCCACCCGGGACCCATACAGTAACGGAGCTGGTCTCTGCCTTTGCTCTAGGTATCATTATTACGGGATCGGCATCAAGGAGAGCAGTGCATATTACCACTCTGTCTACTCTGGAAAGGGCCTGACAAGGTACGGTTCTGCTCTCCTCCGGACAAGTTCTCTGTATTCCTTTAAGTATGCATGATATCTACTGAATAGAAGGACGTACTGATTTTGCTTTTAAAATGTTTTATTTTAAGCATCAGACCTTAATTTCAACTTTGTATGCACATTTACAGTGATAGAGTCTAGATTACTGTACAATGTATATAATTTTCAATCATTAATGACAAATTAAAAGTGAAACAGGTGTTTCAGAGAGTTGAAAAGGAAAAATCAGGGAAGCCAAATTGTTTTTAAATTAATATTTACTCATAAAGCTGAATCTGTTTTCAGGCTGAATTTAGTAAAAATGAAGGCAGAAATTGTCAATGCATTTTTCTTTTCCTACTACACAACCTGTTTTAAATATCTGTGTGCTGACCAGTACCTTACACAGATGAAAAGTTTATAATTGTACAATCATCTCTAATCACAGGTACCTTTACTGCCAGCTTACCTTAGTAAGATAAAGCTACTGACCTTTCTGAGTCTCTGTGAAGGGAAAAACACAAATGAATGTAGAGAATGCATTGCTCTAACCTGCCATTAGCTGTCAGAGGCGGGTTATTCACAAGTGAAGTGACACTCTGTTAATACATGCAATTGTTATTTTTTAAATTCTAGAGCTCTGAATAATTAAATCAACATCTGAGATTGCCTTGATGACTTATCAAGAATTGCTTTTAGCCCCCAAAGAATGAATTGTTTTTAAAAGTAAAGTGTCCTGTGGGGAAAAATAAATTTAGTCACCTGAGTCATACTGAGGTGAGCTCACATATTACAAAGAATGTGATGGAAGCTCACTAGCCACTACTCATTGTGAAGTGCAAATGCAGCCTGGAACACAGAAGCAAATATGTACTACCAAGTATTTTTGCTTGCTTCAAATCTTACCAGACTTCCCTAAAGTTTCTTAATTTTACTTTTCCTTAATAGATTTATTTTTTGAGTAAATTGAGAGAGATGCTTGGATCCCTTTGAACATCAAATAAATCTTTCCAGATTTATTTCACTAATCATGGTATGAAATTACTATTTTGTAGGTTGTCTGTATTTCCTTGAGAGCTATAAATGTATATATGTATATATTTTTAACTAATGGAAAATGTACTCACTTTTAAGGTTTTCTGGAAGCAAGCTGAAGAATGAAGTAAGAATTACTTTCATTTCTTCTATTTTACATGTGCTATAATACATATTTCAAACTGAACAGTAAGTATTAATCACCTTTGTTGTCAAATATGGAAATAAATGTTATTTATTAGGAACCCCTAGAATGATTGAGGACTTCAGATCGAGCTAGGTTATATTTGGGGCAGCTAATGGTTCTTTACATGGACCTACTGCACAACTTCCAATTAACTTAGGAGAGGTAATTTTTGAATTATCCTTATCTAATATCAGATATTTAAGTGACTGCAAAAAAAAAAGACTATTACTGATCCAAGAAATTTCCATTTAAATATAAACAGCATGCCTGAAGCTGAGGACAGGGGAAGAATTGCTATTTGGGATATACCTGTTTGGACAAAACCTTTAATAGTTATCAAGAAGACCAAATGTTATGTTACAGTTGGTTTTAATGTTATGGTTTGTTTTAGCCACTGTGTGTACATTAGTCACTTTGCTGATCTCTTCTACAGCAAGGATGGGTGTGGGTGGTGGAGGTGGGAGCTGGTAGAAAGGATACATTATACCCCTGGACTCCTCTTCCCTAGCCCCCAATCAAATCACAGATCAGCAAAGAGACTTTATCTAAATGAGACTACCATTAGGGACTGCATGGCTAATTAGGCACATGATAAGGGCTTCATTATCCTCAAGTTAACTAATCATTAAAAAGAAGTGCCACAGAACTGAGGGCACATGACAATGTGTTGTGTGGTAAACCTGGACCTGAGGTAAATTGTAACTCCATTCGTTTGGTGAAATGATGCAAACATATTATCTTAAGAAATAATATAAGGCCCCAATCCTCTGAAATGACCAATTTCTTTCCACTAGTGTTTTTAATGCAGTTAATGGCTAACTACCTAATAAAATCCTCTAGATTGCTCTTTTTGTCAATGAGGTAATAGCTCTTTATTAGGTAAACAATTATGAAAGCGCAAAAATATTGACTTAGAAATATACTTCAGTTGAACTGAAGTTTGTCAACAGGGGATTTAAGTAACTTCTCTCAGGTGTCTTTTCTACCACTTTGGTGGAGCTGGGGTATCAACTGGTACAGCATGTGCATGGCAAGCCTTGCTGTACACAATAACGGAGAATGTTTCCCAAGTCTTTATCCTCAGAAGAGTGAGCTACAAATTCAGGTGTAGATTTTGTCAATAAAGTTAAAATAAATGATTTCGGTTAGGCTGTATAGCCTGTTTTTCTAAAGATACCTGACATAATAATGGAATCTCATTACTGATGACTATAGCACAATTAAGGACTTTCTGAAGGCCCAGGACTACTCCAGATACTTTTACAAAATGATAATAGAATATTTGTTTAACAAAGTTGAAATTAAAAATATTTTGTGGTCAGAGTGACCAACCATCATAGTTTGCTCAGGACCCAAGACTTTCAGTGTAAGCCTGTGCATTTCTGGTCTTTGGAACATTAGTAACTGTGAGATACAGAAAATGGGTGTTAACATGTATAGTTTACAGCTAAGGAACCTGAGGCTAAGGGATGTATTTACTTTTTAAAAAATTCTGAGTAAAGTTTTTTTTTAAACTCATGGTCAAGATATTAATCAAGAGATATATGGAGTTATAGGCACTAGGGAACAAAATAATGAGTAGATAGATTTGACCCTTTAAAGTGTAGCAGAAAAATATATCTTAAATAATTATAAGTAATTATGAAGGGTGTCATGGCAGTTAACCTAGTTTAAGTGGTTAATGACATTTACTACAGGAAGGGACATTTAAGGAGAGAACTGCAATGGGAAAAATACAATAAAGATTAAAATTTTTTAAAATGAGAGAACTGATAATAAGTGGGAATGTGGAGAAGGAGAGAAGTTGGGGCAGAGAGAGGAAGAGTGGTCCAGACAGATGGAACAGCGTAGGTTAGGGTTTCTCAGCCTTGGTATCATTTGCATTTGGGGCCAGGTAATTCTGTTGTGGGGGATGTCCTGTGCATTGTAGGATGCTTACAAAATTTAAATTGTAGGACGCAGCAGAAATGCAAAATATTTAGTAGCCATCATAGTAAAAGATGCATACTACCTGTTTAAAAAATGCAGCTGTAAAAGAAAATTTTAAAGGAAAAGACATGTGACATGTCTGGGTAGGAATGCTAGTTATTATAAAGGTGCCAATTCTTCCTATATTAATTTAAACATTTAATACTCTAATAAAAATGTCATTGGGTAATTACCCATTTCATTTTTTGAAATGATGAAAATAGCTATAGACTTGATCCAGAAAAATAGAAAGTAAAAGATTTGTCTGGTAGGTATTATAATATTATGATACTATGATGTTGAATCAACTAGAGGTACAGCAAATCTACAGCAGAGATGAGATACCTGACAAAGACCCTAGTATATATGAGAATTTAGTATATGATCAAGGAGACATTCCAAATGAGGAAGGTAGAAGATATTTTTCAATGAATTGCCTTAAGTTTTTTCTGGAGGAAGATGGAGTACAAAATAAATAAAATTCTTTGGGGCATAACGTTATAAAAATGAACAATTTGGGGAAAATTTTCTGTATCTCATACCTTTATGAATTTCATATAAATTACTGTGCATACAAAGAATAATTAGAAGGAAACATATGTGTCTACTTCATTTCTGGGTGAGGAATGACTTTCTAAGTATGAAAAAAATTAAGAGATTTTAAAGGAAAAAATAAAACAAATCAAAAACTTCTTTGTGTCAAAAGTACCATACACAAAATTTGAAGAAAAAAAGAAGTACTGAGGAAAATATTTTCTACTAAGATGACAATGGGATGATATCTCTACTACATGAAGAAATTCTATCAGTTTATAAGAAAAATATGAAGACCACACTGAATAGTAAAAGATGTGAATAGACACTATACATAAGAAAGAAAAGACCAGTAAATGTGTGAAAAATGAATACAAAAAGTTAAATAACATTAAAATATCATGGATAAAAATAACATTTTAAATAATAAAATTATCAAATATTAAGGAATTATTATGATGCTGGTGAAGGTATGGTGAAATGAGATTTCTCATATCCTGCTGGTTAGACAGAACCAAATTTCTCAAAAACAGCTGCAAGATCTGTATCATTTTAAAAGTGTTTATGCACTTTCTGCCACTAATTTTGCTTTTGCATGAATCTCACATAAAGCAATAATAGAAAATGTGGGCAAAAATATCATGCACAAAGTAGTTATTGGCTACAGTGAAAAACTGTATGCAACCTAAATGTCTAATAATAAGGAAATGGGTATATAACGTATAGAACTTTTTTGGGATAAAACACTGTATTGTTTATTAACAGGCTTTTTTACTGACAGAAATAATATTTAGGAAGAAAAATGAGGCACAAGAGCAAATATACATATATATGGCTTTAGATATGTAAAATAAAACAATATTTAGATATCACGTGTGACAGAGGGTTACTATCTATAAAGATGATGTGCAGTATGGTAGCCCCTATGCACATGTGGCTATTAAATATGTAAAGTATTCAGTTTCTCTGTCACATTGGCTACATTTCAAGCATTCAATAGTCATATTTAGCTAATGATTATTGTACTGGACCCTGAAGATATAAAGAACATTTTTCTCATCACAGAAATTTCCGTAGAACAGTATTGTTTTGGAATATGTAAAGTATTCAACTCCAAAATATAAAGACAATTCAATATAAATATAGCAAAGTATATGAACAGGCAATTAACACAGGATGAAAAAGAATGACTAATATATAGTGTTGTTCATGGTGCCCATTCTGACTGACTGGGTTCCACAACATATGGTCAGTACTTATTTTGAATACCATTTCCACCAATAAACATATAAAAAATGCTCAATCTAAACCTTCAATAAGAGAAATGCAAATTAAAACTGTTAGTAATTACTTAACTATTATTGGAATAATAGCAATTAAAAAGTCTAAATATATGTTTTCAAGAATGTGGAGAAAAGGAACTCTCATTAACAGTAGGAGGGACAAGAACTAGTAAATTGAGGTGTGCACACCTGATAAGTGCATTCCTAGAGAAACCTTGACACTGTGCACAAGGAGGCATGTAGGAAGATGTTCATAAGAGTATTGTTTATAATCTCAGAATGTTGGAAAATAAATGTCCATTATAATATAATGGGAAAATGTATTTTACATATATTTGTACAAGGGAATGCTACCCTTACTTGGAAATGAGTGAAGTGCAGCTGCAAGAATCACATTAGATTCATGTCAAAAACCTAAAGTTTAGTGAAAAAAGCTCATTGAATCTAGAAGGATAACATATTTTATGGTACCATTTTTAAGCAATAGTACTTATTGCTTAAAAATATTTACATATGAAGTAAATGTTTAGAGATTTGAATAGGAATGATAATAACCAAATCTAGAATATTAATTATTTCTTGTGAGGAAGGAAGGGAGAGAAGTTAGGGAGAACTAGAGAGCTGCTTTATTATTTCAAATGTCTAATGTCTTAAGATGGTGAATTCATGGGTATTTATTACTTTTTGCCTATACTTTAAAAAAAGTTTTAAATAGTTTATAATATAAAAGCAAACAAAATCAACAACAAAAGCAAAACAAGGAGGAAAATGAACGGTAATAGTAGTTATCAGTCAGTAGTATGAATTTTGATAGTTTCAATTTTTTACTTCAGAAATGCAGTGGTTCAAATTTCATTTTGTTTTAACTAGCTAAAGTACTGATTTGCCATTATTTCTCAGGAAAAAAGTCCCTTGGTTCCAGACATTTCAACCAGGAAGTGCCCCTGATAGTTTGAGTTTCCTTCTCTTCACATCAACCATTCATGGCCAGTTCAACAACTTTGTACCAAGATAAACAACAAATCCTCCCTTCTTGGTGTATGCTCTTCAAATATTTGTAGAGTGTTATCATGCTCTCTCGTAGTCATCACTTAGCCAAACTGTGCAGCCGAACTCCTTTAATCTTTCCCCATAAATCAGACCCTCTTGCCTTCTAATCATATTGTTTCTTTTCCATAGGTTCCTTCTTATTTTCTTTTGGAAGTAAGATTTTTAATAGTTTACTCAAGAGCACTGAAGTCATCGGTTGCCAAAACCCCCACAAAACAAACAACCCCCCCCCCAGACCTCTGTACCTGGCCTATGATCTGATATCTCCTACTACAGTTAAAATAGGAAACATATTATTGGAATCAAAATGACTATATTTTACTTTTTTCCCCACTTTATCAATCCTTCCTTCTTTTCTGTTACATGTTTTGGCAGATATTATTATTTGATTTATGGCAGCTTTGGGAACAATTGTTAATATATTCAAACAAATTAAAATTTAAACATTTTTTTTAGCACTCTTGCCTCCTGTCGAAGTTCCGCACATTTGTTAACTTCTGTTACACAGAAGTAGTATTTATCATCATGAGGGCTTTAAATAAGCATTAAAATAAAACATATTTTGTTCCTTAATATGTGTTTCCTTAACACTAATTTTTATCAGGAAGTGTATTATTTATAACACACACACACACACAATTTACAAATAACCATGAGATAAGAACTGAGACCAACACCATAGCTGAAAAGAGAGAAGTCCTCTGTGTGCCCTGCTTTCAGTCACTTCCTTGTCCCTGCAGAGCAGAAGTCTCTGCTGCCCAGAATTTGGTCTTAATCGCTCCTTTGTTTTTCCTTAACGTTTATCACTTTTGAATGAATTCCTAAACGTGTGGTGATGATTGCATAACAATATGAATGTATTTAATTCCACTGAACTGTATAATTAAAAATTATCAATATAGTAAATTTCATGTATTGTTTATTATTGCCCATTTTATTATCACCAATATATTGTTCATTATTTACCATACATAGAAATGAATTCATTTTTTTCTGTGACTTTCTGGTTTCATTCAACATTAGGTTTTGTGATTCATCAATGTTGATACATGTAATTCTAATACTATTATTTATACTTCTGTATAGTGTTATATTATATAAAAATGCTGTATCACAATGCATTCATTTCTTACATGGTTGGTTTCATTTTTTTTGGTAGAAAAACGATATTGTTGTGAACATTTTTCAAGTGCACAGATGCAGGAGTGGAATTCTGGCTCTTAGGATGTGCTTATGTTTAATTTTACTGGTTAAGGTCAAGTTGTTTTCTAAAATGGATGTATCAACTTATGTCTCCTCAGCTGTGTGACATTTCTTGTGCTTCACATTCTCAGAAACACCTGGCATCAAATGACATTTTAATTTTTGCCAATTCAATATGTGTAACACATTATCTATGGTTTTCATTTGAAAATTGTTTTTGATAACTACACAAAACATGAGTTTGAAATCCTTTTTGGGTTTTTATTGGCTGATTCTCTTCTGTGAAATATTTGTTCAGATCACATAATTTTTCTATTTAAAAAATTTGATTTTTAGGAGATTTAAAAAATATTCTGGATACCAATATCCTATAGGTTATGCCTTGTAAATAACTTCTACCTGTTGGTGGCATGACTCAGCATTCTATACAGTGTTTTGAGGAAAGTAGTTGAAAAATTTCATGGCTAGTGTTTTTTTGTGTATCTTGTGTGTTAAATTCTGTGTTTATTCCAGATCATACATATATTTCCCTACATAGTCTTCTAAAAGTATAAAGTTGCTCTTAACCCTTAAGTTCTTATTTCCTCTGTAATTGGTTTTTCCTGTTTTCTTACTGTGCAAAAATACACACAACGAAAAATTTACTATCTTAATCATTTTTACATATACACTTAAGGGGTACTCAGTGCATTCAAACTGTTGTACAGCCATCACTATTACCCATTAACTCTTAATCTAGCAAAACAGAAACTCTGTAGTCATTAAACATTAACTCCCCATCTTCCCTTTTCCCAGTCCCTGAAAACCATGATTCTATTTTCTGTCTCTGTCATTGTGACTACTCTAGGCACTTCATATAAATAGAATCATACAGTTTTTTATGTTTGTGTTGGGCTTATTTCATTTAGCATAATACCCTTGAGGTTCAAGTTTCATCCATGTTGTGGCATACATTAGACTTTTCTTCCTTTTTAAGGCTGAATAATATTTCATTGTGTGTGTATGTGTGTATAAAATGTGGGATTATATATATATGTGTGTGTGTGTGTGTATATATACACATCCCACATTTTACTTTTTCATTTATCTGTCAGTAAACATTTGGTTTGCTTTCATGGTTTAGCTATTATGAATAATGTTCCTATGAACATGGGTATACAAATATATCTTTGAGGCCCTGCTTTTACTTTTTTTGAGTGTATACTTTTGAGTATATTTCATCAAATACTAATACTATTTTTAATTTTTGAAGAACTTCCATATTATTTAACACACCAGCTGTACCATTTTATATTTCCATCAACAGTCTACAAGAGTTCCAATTTCTCCACATCCTCACTAACACTTGTTAGTTCTATTTTTTTATTCTGTCTTAATAAGTGTGAAGTGATATCTTGTTGTGGTTTTGATTAGCATTTATCTAAGTATTAGTAATGTTGAATATCTTTTCATGTGCTTATTGACTATGAATATATCTTCTTTAGAAAAATGTCTGTTCAAGTCCTTTGCCCATTTTTGGATAGGTTTGTTTGTTTTTATTGTTCTTGTTGAGTTTTAGGAATTCTCTACATATTCTGTTTATTAATTCCTTATCAAATGTGATGTGTAAATATCTTCTCCTATTCACTCTGTTGATAGTATTCTTTGATGCAGAAAAGTTTTAAATGTTTATAAAGTCAGTTTGTCTATATACTTTTTGTTGCCTGTTCCTTTGATGTCATATCTAAGACATCCTTGTCAAACCAAATGTTATGAAACTTTGCCCTATGTTTTCTTCTAAGAGTTTCATAGTTTTAGGTCTTAAAATTATGTCTTTGATCAATTTTCCTAATTTTTGTCTGTGGTGCTAGGTAAAGGTCTGTCTTCAGTCTTTTACATGTGGATATCCAGTTTCCCTAGCACCATTTGTTGAAAATAATGCCCTTTTACCATTAAATGTTCTGACACCCTTGGTGAAATTCATTTAACAACATATGTGAGGGTATATTTCTGGACTCTCTATTCTGTTCCATTGATCTATTTGTTTGTCTGTGCCATTACCACTGTGGTTTTGTAATAAGTTTTGAAATCAGGAAGTGCAGTGCCTTCAACCTTGTTGTTCTCTTTAAATATTGTTTTGGCTATTGGGGGTCCCTTGAGTTTCCATATGAATTATAGAATAATTTTTCTATCTTTATAAAATGTCATTGGATATTGATAAGGATTGCACTGAATCTGTGAGTCACTTTGGTTAGTATTCACATCTTGACATTATTAAATCCTTTACTTCATGAACATAAGATATTGTTCCAGTTTTTTGTGTCTCTTTTAATTTTGTTTTCCAGTATTTTGCAGTTTTCAGTTCATAAATCTTTTACCTCATTGGTTAAGTTTATTCTTAAGTATTTTATTCTTCTTCATGTAATTGTAAATGGAATTGCTTTTTTCATTTGCCTTTTGAATTGTTCATTATTAGTGTAAAGAAATAGAACTGATTTTTGAGGGGTTGGTTTTGTATCCTGCAACTTTACTGAGTTTGTTTATTCTAACAGTTGCATTTGTGATATCTTTAGGGTTTTCTATGTTAAAAAACATGTTTTTGTGAACAGAGATAATTTTACTCCTTTCTTCCCAATATGGATGCCTTTTATTTCCTTTTCTTGCTTAATTGCTGTGGCTACAACTAGTTCTATGCTGAACAGAAGTCGCAAGAATAGGGATTCTTGCCTTGTTTTGGATCTTAGCAGAAAAATCTTTCAGTCTTTCACCATCAAATATAATTTAGCAGTAGGTACATCATATATGGACTTTTTGGGGCATAGTTTCCTTCCATTCTTAGTTTGTTAAGTATTTTTATCATGTCTGGTTGGTTTCCAGTACTGACATTTTTAACTGTTATCGTAGAGTTATTTCTTCCTTTAATTCTGTTAATTTTTGCTTCATATATTTTGATGGGCTGTCATCAGGTGTGTAAATGTTTTAATTGTTACATCTTCTTGCTGTATTGAACCTTTTATTAAGACATAATGTCTTTTGCCTCATAATATGTTGCAATTTAAAGTCTACTGATTTTAATGGAGTCATTTTTTTGGTTACTATTTGAATGAAATATCTTTTTCCACCTTTTCCCTTTTAACCTATTTCTGTATTTATATCTAAAGTGAGTTTATTGTAGGCAGCACATAAGTGGATTGTGTTTTTTTCCACTCTGCTTTTTTGATTGGAGGAGTTAATTCATGTATATTTAAAGCAATTATTGAAAAGGAGTGACTTCCTTCTGTCATTTTGCTGTTCGTTTTCTATATGCTTTATCATTACTCTTTTTTGTGTGTGTTAAGTTGATTATTTGTAATGAAATATTTTAATTTTTTTGTCATTTACTCTGGTGTATATTCTACAACTCTGTTCCTTTTGTTTACCATGGGATTACTTTTAATATCTTAAAGATGTAACACTAATTTAAATCTATACCAGCTTAACTACAATAAGATACAAAATTCTGCTCCATTACAGCTCTGTCTTCACCCCTTAGTTATTAATATTACAAAATTACATCTTTATAAGCTGTTTAAAATATACACTAATAGTTTTTTTAAAATAATGTATTAGTCTCTTAAATTATGTGGAAAACAGAATGTGGAGTTACAAACCAAAGTTACAGTAATACTAGCTTTTATACTAATATTTCTTTTTAAAAATATATTAGTCTCTTAAATCACATAAAAACAGGAAGTGGAGTTACAACTGTTACTATAATAGTAGCTTTTATAATTGCACAGGTATTTACCTTTACTGAGATCTTTATTTCTTCATATGATTTCAGGTTACAATTTACTGTTATTTTATTTTAACCTGCAGGAGAACTCCCTTTAGCATTTTTGCAGGGTAGGTCAAGTAGCTAAAAACTTGTTCAGCTATTGTTTATCTGTGAATGTCTTGTGTGTGTGTGTGCAAAAGCCTTAATTTCCCCCTTACTTTTGAAAAATAGTGTTGCCAGATATAGGTTTTTTGGTTGACAGTTTATTGCTCTTAGCACTTGGAATATTTCAGCCTGAAAAGTTTCTACTAAGAAATCTACTAATCTTGTTGAGGATCCCTTGTGTGTAATGAGTGACTTCTCTTTTTCTGCTTTCAAGATTTTCTCTTTGTCTATTGAAAGTTTGATTTTAATGTGTCTCAGTGTGGATCTCTGAGTTCATCTCACTTAAAGTTTGTTGATGTTCTTGGATGTTTATATTAACATCTTTCATAAAACTTGGAAAGTTTTCAGCCATTATTTCTTCAAATACTTTCTCCTACTCCACCTTCTGGGATTATTACAATTTGTATGCTTATCTGCTTGTATCCTACAGATTCTTTGGATTGTGTTTACCTTTATTCACTTTTTAAATTTTTGTTCCTCAGATTTGATCATTTAAATTGTCCTTATAGTTCGCTAATTTTTTTCCGCTTACTGAAATCTGCCTTTTAATTCCTCTGATAATTTTTTCATTTCAGTTACTGTACTTTTCAGTTCTAGAATTTCTTTTTGGTTTCTTCAGGTTTTCTAACCCTTTATTGATATTTTTAATTTGTTCACACATCATTTAACTTTATCCACATCTTCCCTTGTTCTTTAACACTGACTTGACTTTATGACAGCTGTTTTAAAGTTTTTGTCTAGTTGGTCTGCCATATGGTCTTTGTTGGTGATAGTTTCTTTGGTTAGTTTTTTTTCCTTTGAATGGGCTATACTTTCCTGTTTATTTGTGTGCCTTGTAACTTTTTTGTTGGAAACATTTGGCTCTAATAATACAGTAACTCTGGAAATCAGATTTTCCTTCCTCCCCAGGGTTTGCTTCTTGTTCTGTTTGATTATAATTATTTTATTGTTGTTAAAGTATAGTTGTCTGCATTTACCCACCACCATCCCCCCCCAACCCCAGCCATTCCCACCTCCCTCCCCTGATTCCACCCACTCCTTGGTTTTGTCCATGTGTCTTTTGCAGTTGTTCCTGCTGTTTTTTTTTTTTTTTTTTTTTTTTTTTTTTTTTTTTTTTTTTTTTTTATTGTGGTAGGCTGTCTCCATACCAACATCAGCCTGAGGTCTATTAGATCTTCTCAGGTCTTTTCCAAGCCTGCATCTTTCCATGGATATGCTTGGTGGTTTTCTAATTTCTCCTGTAAATGCTGTTGCTTTTATATATCTCAGTCTTTTAATATCTGGTTTTCAAAAGAGGAGAAAAAATAAAGGGAAGAAAGAGGCATTGATCCTTTAAATCTCCTAGAAGTTGCTTTATATGGGGGTGGGAAGCAGTTCACTTGCAAAAATACTTGCTGCCTCTGAGTTTGCATCTCCATGATCAAAAGCAGCAATTAGTGGATGCAGTACATTTACACAATGGAATACCGTACAGCTGTAAAAAAGAAGAAACTCTTACCCTTTGCAAAAGCATGATGGAACGGGAAAGCATTATACAGTATCTCCCTAATCATATGTTCTTAAAGTTTGTTCTTTAATTTTAACAATTGAATTGACTTATATTGATTTCATATCCAGCAACTTTGCTAACAGTATTTCTTAATTATAACAATTTGTTGTGCGGTTTGTTTTGGTTGTTCAGTATAATTAGCCACATCAGTGGCAAATAATACTAGTTTTGTTTCTTTTCAATGCTTAATCTTTCATTACTTTTTCTGGTCTTAATGTTCAATTAACTATTCACTCTAGTACAGTGTTGATTAAAAGAGTTGAGAGTGGGTAACTTTATCTTATTTGTAATTTTTAAGAGAATGTTTCTGGTATTTTACCATTGGGTATAATATTTGTTGTAATTTTTGAAAAATATTCTTTAGTGAATGATTAAGGGAATTCCCCTCTCTAGTTGTAGCTTGCAAAGAAGAAAGGAGATGATTATATAATATACGGTATTTTCCTTTTGATGTAGTAAATTTAAATTCAACTTGGATATGATTATTCTTCTATACTGCTAAATTTGGTATGCTAACATTTTGTTTGGTACTGTTTCAAGTATAATAATATGCAATATTGGTCTAAAAATTTTCCTTCTTTTTCTGTCCTTGTCTAGTTTTGGCATATGCTCTCAAGTGAATTGAGAAATGTGTCTTCTTTTCTATTGTCTGGAGAAGTCTTTTAAGTTTGAAATTATCTGTTTTTAAATGCTGATAAAACTTACCTATAAATCTTTTACACCTGTTTTTATTTTCCTTGTGAAAAATTTTAATTATTAATTTTATTGTTTATTGAAATGAGAGTATTCTCAATCTCTAACTTAGATTTAATTTAATTTAATACAACACTATGTATTGTCATTTTTCAGTTTATATTTCTCAGTCTCACTTTTCCCATCTCACAAATTACATCTTAGGATGAATAAACATTATTTTCTACACAAGAGAAAAGGTATAAAAAGTATAAATCTTTTTAAAAATTAGGACTTAGGTGTATTTTAGTGTTTATCATGTATTTGTTTTATATCTTGCTAAGCATTTTTCTTTCTGTGAAATTATAAGCTTTATTTTTTACATCTTATTCTTTCCCCCTATTTATTAACAGTACCATTCTTTGATAATCAATGATAACCAGTACTCATAAATGACAAATCCAAAGCATTGAAACCCTTTGAAGCACATCTTAAATTATTAAGACTGATTAAATACATTGAGTTAGGATCAACTGCTATTACATCAGTTTATGATATTTATGTAGTAGATTTTTATTCACTTATTAAAAATGATTTAATCAAATTAATCCTTTCCTATTCATACTTGCAACTAAAGGTTAACAAAGCTAAAATCTAAAACCTGATAGAGATGTACTTTCTTCAAGAGATTTGAAAGAGCAAATACCTGAACTTTGTGTGGGGGAAGGGTGAGGTGGGAAAGTCCAGATACTAGTCTGGGGATTAGGAGACTCAGGCTCTAATCAAAATTCTACTGCTATTTATCTCTGAGACTGAATAAATAAAGTAACTTATCTCATTTACTTAAATCATAGATGAGGGCACTGGATTTGGCAATCCTTGATTCTCTTGTAATAATTTCAAGAGCTATAAAAGTAGAGCTTTCAAAATATATGCTCCTAATAGATGTGAACTAAAAGCTCTGAAAGTTGTGAAAACAAAAAAATTCAAAATGAAATTCCAAAGTAATAGGAAATTTATCCTGACTATGAAACTATTTATAGTTTGGAAACAATAATTCTGAAATCTAGTTTATTCAGTTACACAATTTAAACAGTTTACCTTAATCTTCTAATTTCTCATGGTTTGCAGGATGAAAAAGAATAAAATGTTATGGGTTTCTGTTTTATTAGAATTATATGTTTTATAAAGGCTTTATTTCTTTTTATTTTCCTAAATTTTAGGGTGGCTTCACTCGTAAATATTCACTTAGTTCAAAGACTGGAACGCTTCTTCCAGAATTCCCCAGCGCTCAACACCTTGTGTACCAAGGATGCATTTCTAAAGAAAAGGTATCAATTAAAGCTACTTCTGTATTGATTTTCTGATATGTTGGTTCCATATCTCACTTTGCTAGGAATCTCATGCCACTTGCAGGAAGCAGTCAGAAATCTGCATAATCAAACATAATTGACTGATTTATAGGAGGAAATGTTTACTAACATAGATTAAACACTTTCCAATTAATTATTTACCATCTCCATGGTAGTAGATGACCACAGAAATTAGTAAAATAAACCTTACAAGACTAAAAACTATTTTTTTATTTAAAACTCAATATCAAGGAAGAAAACACTAGAATGTATCTATCACATATGGTTTTTTAGTCATAAACTTTATATTTTTGATTAACATCATTTAAGTTCTGTAAATAGTCATCAAGCACTTCTCTAGGGAAGAATCTATTCCTAGCTCTCAGGAGAGGAACCTGGGTGAATGCAAGGACATACACTAGATGATTACAAAGCTTCTTTTCAATTCTAAAATTCTTGCTTCTCTAACATTTGCAATTTTTTTGAAAGTTAAGGAAGGAGTTTTTCATGGTGTATAAGTAATCTTCAATATGGTATGTGAGTACTTATGTAGTAAAATGTATATCTAAATTTCCATCCATTTCAGAACTACTGAAGTCATTTTTGCAGTCCTACTAGCTAATAGCAGCGTCTGTTATTAAGTAAGGGCATAATTTCCACATTCTTTTATTAACTAGAGTTCACTCTTCATTAGCACTTGAGGAAAACACCTTTCACAGTATTTTTCAAGTCATTTTGAGCTGCAAAGGTGGAGGAATATGATGAACAAATGTCCAATTAAATACTTTAGAAATGGACTTTCTGTAGAAACCAGAAATAAAATTAACACATGGATTAGAAATCTATTGATTGATAAGTAGGTGTGCACAGTAACTTCTGGGGTTTATTCTGATACAGGCATACTCTCCCAGTTAAGAATAAGCAATGTATTGAAGATTATTCTCAAATGTCAATTCTAGGCAAGTCTCCTGAAGTATGTCCACTTCCTGCTATTCTCCTCTCCCATCATAGTTATCAAGGTTATCACATCATTTTTTACCTTACAGATATAATGTGTGATATTATGACTACAGATTTCAGATACCTCCAGTTAATGTTAACATGTGCAGTTTGTGGGGAAACCTGTAGAAATCAGTGGCACCTCAGGGAACACAATTCTTTGGGGGAGAGCATGGTTGAGTACCTTTCCGGAGAGGATTGCTTACATGCAAATGTATTATAAAAATATTTACTGTGTAAATATACCTGTTGGGGAGGGCACAGAGAGCAACAAGATGAAAAAGAGAGGTGACGAACATGTTCAACAGTTTCAGTTTCTCTGCTAGTCTCCAAGGAATTCCTTATATATCAACTTGAAAAACCAGTCTGTGGATCATTTCTCATTCAGGTATCAGTGTGCTTATATAACCCCTGGTTTCTAAGTTCATCCCTGTTGGTCCCCATCATGGGCACCAGTGACTACCACTCTACCACTCACTTTGCCTCTTCAGGGCCCTGGGCCTTGCCTTTCACCTTCTTAGCCAGTAACCAAGTTCCCCAGATAACCTGACAGTTTCTAGAAAGAAGGGTGGGTCTGCAGCTAAGCCTTTGCTTTCTTCAGGCAGAAAAGATGGAGACTGACCAGTGAGAAGCTGACTCCAGTGAGGGGTGCCAGCTGAAACTGAGGGACCTGATTTCTGCCTCATCACACTGTTACTCAAGGCAGTTGTCCCCCACCCTCATCACATGCCCCCTGACTTGACTGGGGATGAGCCTTGCCTCTGCCCCTGCCTTCTATCATGTGATGTCTATTCCTCGAAAATTGAGCAAAATTATGTTTGAAAGAATGCCAGATATGGTACAATGAAAATTTATTGTCCGAAGACTATGTAAATAGAAAATAAATGAAGTACTAATAGCAAGATTTAAAAAAAAATTAATGATTTATGTAAGAAAGAATAAATTTTGACCACTTCTCTAATCAAAGGTAATTTTCGTAGTAACCAGAAAATCACAGTGTTGCTTTGGCCTGAATGTGCCTGCACAATCACCTTTATCATTTTTTTTATGGTACTGCATTTTAATTACACAGTGCTTGCCTTTCTCCCTTCACAAGGCAGTAAGCTCCTTGAAATAGGAGTTTTTTCTTTATTTTTAATTCCTCAGCATGGAGCACAATGCCTGGTATATGACAGGACCTTAATAAATGTGTGTTGAATGAAAGAACAAATGAATGAATGAACAAACAAGGGCAGTGTTGAAAGGGTGCTGCGGCTAACTAAGCTTCTTCTTCCTTAAAATAGGTTGATACTCTCATAATGATGTACAAAACGCACTGCCAGTGTGTCCTGGACAATGCAATTAATGGAAACTTTGAAGAGGTAAGAGCGACAAAATACTTTCTTGGCCTGTTCTTTATATGAGTTGCAGAAAAAATCTTAATATACATAATCTTTGTTTTGCAACTAGATCCAGCATTTCTTATTACACTTTTGGCAAGGGATGCCTGATCATCTTCTCCCCCTGCTTGAAAACCCTGTTATCATTGACATTTTCTGTGTTTGTGACTCAATTCTTTATAAGGTTAGTAGTTTGGGCTCTCTTAAATGTAAACTATATATTTCTTTTAAGAGCATTCTAAATTTTTGCGATGTATTTTCATTAAATTCATTATTTCTGGCTGGTGAAACATATTAATTATTTTTTCTAATGAGAAAGCAAGCAGTTTAATAATGTATATTTAATAGTGTATGTATTTTAATGTAAATTGGCATTAAGTAAATCAAAATCAATTTTATTTATGGCTAAGCATAATTCTAAATGTGACATATTAATACATGAACACTTAGTTAATTTTTATTAACTCTTCAGCATGTTTTCAGATTAAATAACACAATGTTTTTTCACAATATTAGTGCCTTGGGAAAAAGCAGAATTAAGCACTCTTACAGGATTAATAACTTGAAAATCTCTAGCTTTAATGCATAATGTCATTTCTGTTCTCAAACCAAGTAAGAGTCCCCAAATGTCTACAGGAGGATCACCAAGACATCCTGAACGAAGACAAGAAGAGCTCGTTGGCCTTCTAGCCAAAGATTTAGCAGGAAGGGGGAGAAGCTGGTTCCCTGGCAGTTTGCTCTCTAGTTAGAGGAGCAATAGTTGTTCAAGCTGAGGGAGAAAACTATATTGAAATCTGGGTACTTTAACGTGAGTTTGTCTACATTTATCTGTTAAATTGTCATAAGATACAAGAGAAGCTTTCCTTTGGGGATTGGCTTGGGGAGAAAAGAGAGTGGGGCTGGGTGGAGGTAGGGAAAGGGAGAAAAAGTAGGAACAACTGTAACAGTATAAAAAATAAAAATAAAATTAAAAAACAGTTAAAAATAAAAAACAGTCTGAGTTAGCAAGAAAACTCAAACCAGAGCCTTGTTAAGCATTAAGGAAAGGAAACCTCTAAATTAGTTGCAAAGAAACGAAGCAGAAGCTACATAGACTCAATACAGAAACAACTTTGCAGACCAAGAAGTGACAGATGCACCCCAATGTTCATAGCAGCGTTATTTACTATAGCCAAGTGCTAGAAATAGTCTAAGTGCCCATCAGTAAATGAGTGGCTTAAAAACTGGTGCATTTACACAATGGAATACTATGCAGCAGAAAGAAAGAAGGAGCTCCTATCCTTCATGGCAATGTAGATGGAACTGGAGAACATTATGCTAAGTGAAATAAGCCAGGAGGTGAAAGACAAATACCACATGATCTCACCTATAGGTAGAACCTAAAAAACAAAACAAACAAGCGAGCAAAATGGAGCCAGAGACATGGAAATAAAGAACAAACTGACAGTGACCAGAGGGGAGGGGAGAGGGGATAATGGGGAATAATGGGGAAAGAAGGGGAAGAGACAGCAAAGGAACATGGATAGAGGACTCATGGGCACAGACAGTGGGCAGGGGGATGGGGTAGCAGAGAGCAATGGGGAAAAAGGCAGGACAACTGTGACTGAACAACAATAAGTAAAAAATAAAAAATAAAGAAGTGACAGGTGGATTTGAGGCTGAGTGCAAGAGCCTGTATTTTCACCCTCTGTTCAGCTCTCCCTCATCACAGGGTAAGAGAATGGGGGAGTGAATGCAGCATATTGTCTACCTTTAATTCAAGGTAAAGAGGGACAGAGGAGAGCATCATCTTGTTTTGGGGGGTTGAATAAGAATTTCGAGGGAAAAAGATTGAATTTGCACTAGCTGGATGTCTGCAATATTTAAGACTCGAGGGAGTAACTGGGAAGGGGGAAAAGGTGGCTCCAAGCACGTCTCTAACAAAAGGCCCAGAGCTCACACACACCATGGCTGCCATCAAGATAAAGCTGATTCGACTGTCATTCAGTGCCTCTGAGAATATCCGTTAAGCATCTCTCTCTCTCCTCAAGTGGTCTGTTTCTTTGAGTTCAACACAAAACCCCCAAGTTTAAGTCTCTTTAAAAGAACGAAGTTTCTCTTCTTCACAGAGGACTCAGGGAGGCATGGTGAGCACTGTAAATGGAGCAATGTAAGATGAGCCTCTGCCAGATCTTCATCTCCCCCTTCAGAGAGTGGCCCTAGCTTTAGTCCTTGAAACAGTTCATAATTACCAGGCCAATCCATCAGGAACTAACGTACAGAGCATGGACAACGCTGTCTCTTGTTTTACTGTCTCACATACATGGAATATGCATGTGCTTTGCTGATAGGCTTACACAGGCCTTTGTAGGCTGAGTGTCTACCCACATTCTGAAATATCTTCTGATGTAAACTTCTTGTTCCTCTTCTCCAGGCTGGCTCACTAAGTTGATTAGCTAGCCTAGTGGATCTGCACTGCTCCTTTCTTATCTGATTCCCAACCTCCTTTATACATTGTGGTTTTTCCTGAGCTGGAATCAGTCAGCACTGTATAATTTCTGGTTTGTGCTACTTTTCATCTCACACATGTTTAGGGCTCAGTCTAGCCCTTTCTTCTCAGTAATTTTTCTGTTCTTATAATTATCTCTCTGTACCCAGTAGGTGTCACCTGCTTAACCTACTACTTAACACTAGTAACTGCAGTGTTTTTAGGTCTCCCCTCATCCTGCCTTTTACACACACAAACACACGCAACTCATAAGTACATTCATTTTAGGGGAAAAAATGTAACGTTCAGAAATGAGTTAACATGTTATTCTCTGGAAAGCTAGGAATAAAAGCCTAATCCACAAATAATGTATCTTTCTATAGAAATACGTAGTAAGTATTAATGTTAACTCTCTTTTGCTGTGGTTAAGGTTCTTACAGATGTACTCATTCCTGCAACAATGCAAGAAATGCCTGAAAGGTAAGTTTAATCAATAAAATATAATAGTTTCCTAGTATAGGGTTTAACATTATATACTATTGTAAAGGAAAACATTAAATAGAAATTCATTCATTTACCAATATTAGTTTCTTTTAAACACGAATTTGCAGTCTTTAAATGTCTAATTTGTGCTGTGATTTAGGTACATGTCACAGCAGAATGGCTGTGCGTACTGAGTGGCAGGCATGCGGCATATGACAAATGGTAGTAAGAGTTGATGTTTATTAAATGTAGCAGGGGATTTGGGGCTTTGCATATACTATTTCACTTAGTTCCCACAATAAACCTGAAAAGAACTATGTATATATTCTTCTCTTAAGTTTACAAGTAGTTCACGTTCATTGTGGAGAATGAAGAGCATGCATGTATACATTTTAAAAAATCATTCATAATCTCACTACATTCTTAATGTCTTAATTATCTCACAGACTGTTTTCTGGGAATAACTGTAAATATGTACATTTTGTAAAGTGAAACCATAGTATACATACTATGGCAGTATACTGTGAAATTTTTTTCATGTCAACAATATAGAGCAACATTATCTCTTTAAATGGTTGCATAGCATCTGAAAAACACTATACTTTACTGATCCAATTCCTTATCAATTAGAGATTTTTGAACAAGATTCCAAATAGCTATTATGATCCTAAATTCACAAATGAGGAAGGAACCCAGGAGCAGAAAGAAGTTAGCTTATTTATTATTTTATATTTATGTAATTTATTTGCTTAGGTATTTATCTACAGGTAGCGTATTAGTAAGAAGCTGAGCCTATATTTTAATCAAAGTCTATTTAATGCCAAACTACCTACTCTTTGTCCTGTGCCACATCTCTGTCCTCAACTTATACACCACCTCAAATATATTTAAATCTGTTTTACTGAGCTTTAAAAGGTACATTATTAACTGATTTTTAAAATTTTATGTGTTCTCATAGTATAAACACAACCAACACTTGCAATTTTAGTGACTGCCATGACGAAGTAACTGCTTGAGCTAAAGCCGACCTGCTAACATTTGCAATTTTAAAGCGAGTTCCTCTAACCAGCACATTTTTGATAATTTATCCCACAGTTATATTTGGAATGTAAGAATATGTTAGTAGTAATTACTATTAAATACCTGAAATTATGTTATGGTTCTGATGTGATGGGCTTTCAAGAAGCTGTACAAAGTCAAGTGCACACTTACATTTTCCCAGAAATATTTTATAGAAAATGATTGAATCAGTTAATATTGATAATAATTATTTATTGACTACATGACAGGGTTTACCCTAAGCACTTCCCATGAATTATTTCATATAATCCTCATAATAATCTTGTAACATGGGTACTGTTCTTGTTCCCATTTAACAGATGAGGAAATTGGAGCTTGAAGTGATTGAGTCTATTGAGCAAGATGATTAATGACAGACCTAGGCTGATTTCAAAAGTCACGCACTTGGAATCATACAATAATTGTATACTTCCATTGAAATACATATTATTTAAAGCATTTTGAACAATTTAGCATTTAACACATTGTGGGCTTTTTTTTTTTTTTTTGGTAGCTTATTAGCAGACATACGAAATTTTGCTAAAAATTGGGAACAGTGGGTTGTTTCATCTTTGGAAAACTTGCCAGAAGCTCTGACTGACAAGAAAATACCTATTGTGCGAAGATTTGTATCTTCTCTGAAACGACAAACGTCTTTCTTACATCTTGCTCAGGTACGTTAGCAAGCTGAGTGTATTTGAGTCTCCAACTCAAAAATGAACCTTCTTATAGCAAAGATTGAGGAAATTCCAGAAACCGGAGACTGAATAGACAATGATAAAATGCATTGTGAGATCCTAGAACAGAGAAAGGACATTTGTGGAAAAACTGATGAACTTAGAATTATTTCTATCATGTGGTTAATACTATCATACCAAGGTTAGTTTACTGATTTGGCTAATACACAGTTTTATGTGAGATGATAATAGGAGAAACTGGATGGAGAGGGTTGGAAATACAGTTGGGCCTTTGTAGCGGTGGGTTCAACAAGAGTAGACACTGGGGACAGCTGTACTCTGTACTAACCTTGCAACTTTATTATTGATTTAAATTTACTTCAGAATAAAAGTAAAAACGCAATTCTGAATGCAGTGTAAAATGTAAAACTTTTATTGGCCACATGAATACAAATGATAAAAGTTAAGTTTGAAAGAAATGAGCCCATATGATACTTAATATTTTGAAACCCACAAAACCAATACATTTTAAAAGTACCTTCTAATTTGGCTCTCTTAAATAGAGAAGAAAAAAGTGATATTTATTTTTTGTGATATATTCTTTTTATTTTTTCATTTTTAATTTTAATTGTTGTTCTTGTACAGTTATCTGTCTTTTACTCATGTCTCATCCCACTGCCCCAACCCTCCCCACCTCCCACCCATATCCACCCCACCTAGATTTTGTCCATGTGTATTCATACTTGTTGCTCCAAACCCTTCCCCTTTTCCCCTGAAATTCCCTCCCCTCTCCCCTCTGGTGACTGTCAGCCTGTTCTCAATTTCAGTGTCTTTGGTTATATTATGCTTGTTTGTTTGTTTTGTTGATTAGGTTCCTGTTAAAGGTGAGATCATACGGTATTTGTCTTTCACTGCCTGGCTTCTTTCTCTTAGCATGATGCTCTCCAGTTCCATCCATGCTGTCGAGAAGGGTAGTCTTTTTATCTTTTTATTGAATTTACTGGTGTGACACTGGCTAACAAAATTACACAGGTTTCAGGTGCACAATCCCACAACACATCATCTGTGCACTGTATTGTGTGTTTACCACCCCAAGTCAAGTTTCTGTCCATCACCATTTATCTGCCCTCCACCCTCCGGCACTTCCTACCACCACTCCCCATTCCCTCTGGCAGTTACCACACTGTTCTCTGTGTCTATGAGTTTTTTTCTCTCTTTTTTCTTTTTTTGCCCAATCCCTCCACTCCATCCTTAAATTTGAGTACATATTTGCATATTGTGAAGTATACTTTCCCTCCTCTCAAGTGATCATTTGTTTTAAGAAGATTTCTAGCTCCCTAAATTTTAAAAGACCAGCTTGGCATAATTCTAGATAAGAAACAGTATTATAAAATTCTTGTTTTATAACTTTGAATTTAAAAAATTCATTTTTTAGTGTAAAATAGTTTTCAGACCTTTAACAGAGATGATCACAAGCTCAGTCATTGCCTTTTAGTTTTAAAATAAGAAAATACTGCCCTGATAGTAGTGACTCAGTTGGTTGGGTGTCGTTCCACAAAGCAGAAGGCTGCTGGCTTGATTCCCAGTCAGGGCACATGCCTGGGTTGAATGTTCGGTTCCTGGTTGGGGCATGTGCAAGAGGCTGCCTACCTAATCAATGTTTCTCATATGATATTTCTTTCCATCTCTCTAAAAATAAATAAATAAAATCTTTTAAAAAATAAAATGAAACATTTATGACTTTCCCCTGAAGGAAATATTCTAGAAGCTAAAACTTTCTTTTAGATAGACCATCAATGACATAGTTTAGTGTTTTTAAAAAACTTTTTCTATATAGATTGCCAGACCAGCTCTCTTTGACCAGCATGTTGTGAATTCTATGGTATCAGACATCGAGAAGGTTGACTTGAATAGCATTGGATCGCAGGCCCTTCTCACCATTTCCGGCAGCACTGACACGGAATCCGACATCTACACTGAACGTGAGTCTTCTCTCTTTGTTCCATCAGGGTTTCCCAGCTTTGGCACTATTGACATCTTGAACTGGATAACTCTTTGTTGCGGGGCTGTCCTCTGCATTATGGGGTGTTTAGCACAATCCTTGCCATCTACACACTAGATGCCATTAGCAATTTCCCTCCAGTTGTGACAACCCACCAATGTGGCCAAACATCGCCAAATATTCTTTCCCTAGACTACAAAGACCCTATCTATTTGAGCAACCTGGCTTATAGAAACATTTCACATTTTTAAAAAAGTATTTTCTATTTTTAAAAACGCTGTACTTATTCATTGCAGAAAACATGGAAAATTTAGAAAATATTGACAGGAAAGTAAGTCATCCATAATCATATTGCCCAGATATTACCAAAATAGAAATAACCTAAAAATAATCAAAATGGTCTTGAGTCTTGTTACTTTTCTTCCAGTTCTACATTACAAGCGTACTCAACTCCATGTGTTTAGCACTTTTGGCGTCATATGGTACATGACGCATCTCAGAATGATGTCTCTGCACAATGCTGTTTTTCAAAGCAGAAAATCCGCGATCAGGTTTGGACCCCCTGAGAGCTTACCATGCCTGTAGGTGTGACTAGACAACCAGGTTCGGTTTCCAAGGGATAATAACCCACTCTCTCTCCCTTCCTTTCTCTCTGAAAAGACCAGAAAAAAAATGCAGCTTTGTATAGGCTACAGCACCAATAATGAATTGCTGTCTGGGGATGGTCCAACCTCAGCCCTGCTTTCTGTTTCTTAACATAAAGTTATAGTATCCTTTGGGACTCAGTAAACCTTGAACTCTTTAATCAAATGATAATCTTACACTGGCCCTTTAAATTTTACATGCTACAAGATTATTCATATAAATGGCCCAATTCTTCAGTGGAAAATTCAAGTTTTGTTAAAGATAAAGAATATTTCGTAAAGCAGGAAATCAATAACCTTAGTTCATCCTTTAGCTTTCATCTAAGTCATTCCATTTAATGAAAGCATTGGATTCAAAATGAATAATCAACTATATTGATTACTGACTCTTCTCTAGTATAATATACTTATATAATACCAAAACCTATATTTCAATAAATACCAAGATACACTTATGATCAAAATTTTGAAGAGCAAAGTACCAAGAATATTTTTACTGTTCTCAGGATATGAAATGAATTCCTTTAACACATCTAACTCAATCTACTATCTTTCCTTTTTACTGTATAATATTATTAATGATTTCTAGTTTTAGGTTTTCTCTTGGGTTCAAAGTCGAGTGCAATATTCTGCTTTTTTTCTCTTTTATACATGGTAGATGACTCTATCACAGTGTTCCAAGAGCTGAAAGATCTCCTCAAGAAGAATGCCACCGTGGAGGCTTTCATTGAATGGTTGGATACTGTGGTAGAGCAGAGAGTCATTAAGGTACTTTTCAATGACAGAGTCATTACATTTTTGTTAACAATAAATGCTAATCTAGTTGTAATTTCTTACTGCTGGGGGTGGGGGTGACAGGTTGTATGTAAAAATGCTTTGAAGAGTTTTGAAGCTCTAAAAATAAGGCAGCACAAATACCAAAACTGGGAATATACCAGATTCGAGAGCACAGGCACCGGTTCAATTGTATTTATCCTTTCTCGTCAAAGGAATGCAAGGTAAACACTACAGTAGTCCTCCCTTACCTGCAGTTTCGCTTTTCATGGTTTAAGTTACTTCTTCTGGTCAACAGTGGTCTGAAAATATTAATGGAAAATTCCAGAAATAAATAATTCACAAGTTTTAAATTCTACACTGAGTGGTGTGATGAAATCTCTCAACCTGACAGGATATGACTCTTCCATTGTCCCACAAATCCACACTGCACATGCTCCCTGACCATAGTCATGCAATAGCGGGCTGGGTTAGCAGATTGACTGTCTGTATCGCAGAGCTCGTGTTCAAGTCACCTTCAGTTTACTGAATAATGGTCCCAAAGTGCAAGAGTAGTGATGCTGGCAATTCAGATGTGCCAAAGAGAAGCTTTAAAGTGTTTCCTTTAAGTGAAAGTGTGAATACAAAACAATAAGATGTTTCGAGAGAGAGAGAGAGAGGAAGGAGAAAGACCACATTCATGTAACTTATTACAGTTTATTGTTATAATTTTTATTTTATTATCGTTAATCTCTTACTGTTTTTAATTTATAAATTAAAATTTCTTGTAGTATATATTTATAGGAAAAAACATAGCATATAAAGGGTGTGGTACTAACTGCAGTTTCAAGCATCCATTGTGAATCTTTGAATGTATACCCTTTGGATAAATGGGGACTACTGTATACCTTCTCTATCAGTTGATAGAGTTATGACTGAATAACATTGTTAGTGAAAGGTAAAATTAGAAACTGGAAAGATTCTAGCCCTTTCTGAAAAGCACATTTCCATAAATGCTGGCAGAAAATATGGTTTTGAGTATTTACATTTTTTTAAATTCAAAGAGCTTAGTATTTTGTGTTTTCTGCATGGTTTCTTCAACTCTTTCAGTTAACCTTGAAGTCATCCATCATGAAACAAGACGATAGGAACAAATACATCCATTGCTAGTCAGTGTTAGCCATTCCATATCAAGGAAACTAGTTACAACATGGGGACTTTTTTTTTTTCCTCCTGGAAGGAAAACAGATTATCATTCAGGACCATAGAAGTCAGAGTTAATCATTCACAGAAATATATAACCATTCCTTCATGCTTCACCTTCTGTTTTGTCAAAATAAAATTAAGGGATAAAATATTTGGTAAATTATTTCATTTTGTTGTTCAGTTTTATGAGGTAACAAAATGATACAGAATATGGATCTATTAACCTTAAGAATGACCACAAAGACAGACTAAAGTCAAATCCCCAGACAGACCATTGTACTCTGTGAAACAAATGGCGTGCCCTGCTGTGTGTCTGGTTGTCAGACCGGTGACCTACCTCTTGCTCTTGTGCAGGATGCATGTAGAAATGAGATGACAGATTTTTATACTTCCAATTTATTCTTTTACTTTTCAGACCAGCAAACAAAATGGAAAATCATTAAAGAAGAGGGCTCAAGACTTTCTGCTGAAGTGGAGCTTTTTTGGTGCTCGAGTAATGCATAATCTCACCTTGAACAATGCATCCAGTTTTGGTATCCTATGTGCTTTATAAAACTCTTCCGAAGTGAATTACATTGTTTGTTCCCAGTCACATTTCCCATCAATTTTTAAACATGTGACGTTGTCACTTCTCAAAATATGTCTGGATATTAAATAGTAGAGACTAGCAGTTATGAACCTGGGTTTTAGAGTCAGTTCACAGGCAGAGTTCAATCTTAACACCTCTCTGTGGCTTAGGCTTTACCAGGCTCTCTGCTTATCATAGAAGGAGGAGAATAGCACTCAGTACACACTTAATAATTAATAGCTATTATCATTCCATTCCATCAGTGCTTGGATAAGTTTTGTTAAACAGGTAAATAAACAATTATGATACATTATTTTCCCAAGGCACTATGCATTGAGATATAGCAAATTTTTGCATCTGTTTGGGAGCCCATAAAGCTACATTTCAGGAGTTAAAGAACAGCTTAGAAGGCATGCTCTCACATTTCTGAATCATCTTTCCTGCTATGTGACTTGTGAATCAAATTGAGTCAAGCTAGCTTTTTCAAAAATGAAATACTTTCTTATCCTAAAAAAGATTTTCTGGGATTTTTAGTTTATTGTTATAAAGCTATCTCACGGATAGTACTTCTGCATTTAGTAGTTGCATTTTGAGAAATCTTCACAGTATAAAATAGATTATAGTTAAATAAGTTGTTTTTATTTAGTTTTCAATGTAATAAAATAAAATCAGTTAACTTGTATTGAGGGATGAACAAAGAGTATTGAGTCTATTATTTGAATTCTCCTGCTTACAGTTAAGGTTTCTTAAAATATACAACATTGAACCCTGACTTTTTTTTAATGAAAAAAGACTTTTGTTGAAAATCTATTGAACAGTTAAAGAAGGTTAAGGTTTTCCAGAACAGTGTCTACATGAAAATTACTCTTTTGCTTTTTTTTTTTTTCCAAATCAAAGAGGTATTTTGTTTCAGGCTGTAAAGACATCTTCTTACTTGATACTTTTTTTCCAGACCATGTTGGCCATTGTCTAATTATTTAGTACAAAGTAAACAGAAATAGAGTAGAATAGAGCTTATTCTCCCCAGGTTAAAGCTTATCACACTCCAATGTGTGCCTTCTTAAAGCATAAAGCATGTCTCACTTTCATCCGTATTTTCCTTTGATGTAATTAGTTGCCAAAGAGCTGGCAAGACAGTACACACAGTGAGTTGGGCAGGCGGTACACAGAAAGATTAGAGACCTAGGTTAAGCATGTTGGTCTTAGAAGGTCATTTAAAGTCCAACAAGTATTTGTTTATTTCAGTCGCTCCTTGTAAAGTATTGCGAGATGGTCACCAAGATAACTTGACTTCTCCCTCTTTCTCTTTCCTTCTCTTTCTCCCCCATATTTCATCTCACAATGCCCTCTGCCCATTCCCCACCCACAAACAAGGTTCTTTCCATTTGATCCGAATGCTTCTGGATGAATACATTCTCCTGGCCATGGAGACCCAGTTTAATAATGACAAAGAACAGGAGTTACAGAATCTATTGGACAAGTATATGAAAAATTCAGGTAATTTAAAATGTATAACTTGTTTTGAATATTTCTTTGCTTAAACCTAAATTCAAGGATTTGTTTTGTGGGTTTATAACTGTCTCAGAGTTTATTCCAGACATGTCATGCTAACATGGTATACTGACACTAACAGAGCACTATTTTTTTCTTTTCTGTGGATTATTCTTTTTTTATTGAGTATTCAAAGTATTTATCTGGAAACTCTGAGAGATACAAAATAAATATTCTTAACTTTTGAGAATTCAGATAAAATCAAAGAGGTGACTGTAATCCAAAAATTAACTGTAATTTAAGACAACACATGCAGTAAACCACCTTATAAATGGTGTAGAAATAAGTTCTCTAGTAGTTTAGAGAAGAAAGGAACACATCTCCTTGGAGTGTGATGACTTGCGTTTTGAAGACGGTTCATGCCAGAGTGGATTATTTTCAGTGCTTCTCAAGCTGCACCTTTATTCACAAGTATACACTTAACTAAAACCAGTACCACAGCCAAGAACAAAGAGCTGCCAGCCTGTTTCCCATGGAAATCATTGCTCATGACTTTCCAGATTTCTGATATAAGCCTAAAATATTTCCAGTTTCTTTTACTTGGGCTTCTCCGCCAGGAATATGGGAGTGATGTTAACTTTCCCATTAAAAAATCCTTCCAGATGCAAGTAAAGCTGCCTTCACTGCTTCTCCGAGTTCGTGCTTTCTGGCAAACCGTAATAAGGCAAGCGCTGTTTCCAGTGACACTGTGAAGAATGAAAACCACGTGGAAGCACCCTATCTTCCTCCGTCATCCAGTCAACCTGGAGGCTTAACCTCTGCCCTGCACCCCTTCCCTGCTGGAAATACAGAAAACATGCCGCTCACAGGTACGCTGAGCTACAGCCAAGAAAACCACTTAGGCTTCAGTACATATTACAGGAAACGCTTCCTTTGTTTTCTTAAAATTGGTAACCACCAGGCATTCCAAGAATTAAAAGAGGCTTGCCTTAACTGACTTATAATAACAGTTTATAAAATTTTTATGACTTCCAGCATTTGTTATTCATACTTTTGGCAATACTATTGTTAACATAGGTATCATACTTTGGCATACTCTCTTAGTTATACCAGAAGTGCAAATAATTTGTTATCTTCATTTGGTGGGGAAAAAGTTAGATTAGGTTTGCATAGAACCCAAAAGGGCTGCTATTTATTTTGGAGTTTTGAGGAGACTTATTTCTCCTTCATTAAAAAGTGGATTCAGCCATTTTTGCACAACCATTATGATTTTCCTCTTTGGTCTGAGGTCCCCTTTGGGTCAGTCTGAATGTTTAGTGGCTACAACTAGCTGCTAGATAATTTCTTCAGTCTGCTTACTGCTTTATGTCTTTTTTGAAATCCTTTTACATACATTACTTCACTGGACGCTCAGAATTTTAAACCTGGAAGAGCCTAGTAGTTCAAGGGCTGAATTCCAGCAATGGGAAGTTGGAGGCCCAGGAATTGGCAGCATCCATAACTCATGGATCATCTGTGACATTTGCATGATGTTTTGAACCGGCTGCTTTACAACTGTGGTCATTCTGACTTTATTGCCCATTTTTACCTTAAAAATCAAACCAGGTCACATTCAGCTTATTTGTTAATTATAGAGAAATGAGAACGGCAGACCCATCTGCCCTCCCCACGCTTGAGCTCTAACCGTCTCTACACCCGAGGGAGCAGGGAGCCGTCTTAGACGTTCTTCCTCAGTCACTAACTCCAACAGTCTCCACTGCCATGGAATGTACATGTATTGTGATGATGTTTTTAAACCTAAGTTTTTAGTGTTCCCTGTTTTGTGGTTTTTGGAGAATAGGAATGAACCAAGTGAGGAAAAGGTACAATAATAAATCTTTTGACTGATTTTTAAAGAAGTGGTCCATGTGTTTTAATATACCACTCAGTGAATGCTATGGTAATTTTTTCCCAGGTCAGATGGAGCTCTCCCAGAGTGCTGGTCATCTGATGACACCACCCATTTCTCCAGCCATGGCGAGTCGAGGAAGTGTCATTAACCAGGGTCCAATGGCAGGGAGACCCCCAAGTGTGGGTCCTGTGCTGTCAGCCCCACCACACTGCTCAACATACCCAGAGCCCATTTACCCTACTCTTCCTCAAGCCAGCCATGACTTTTATGGGACCAACTCTAACTATCAGACTGTGTTCAGGGCACAACCTCACCCCCCATCAGGACTCTATCCTCATCGCCCTGAGCATGGTCGATGCGTGGCCTGGAGTGAACAGCCGCTTTCTAGAGACTTCTTCAGTGGCAGCTGTGCTGGGTCTCCATATAACTCACGGCCGCCTTCCAGCTATGGACCATCCCCACACAGCCAAGACGCACACAGTATGCAGTTTTTAAATACAGGAAGCTTCAATTTCCTGAGCAATGCAGGGGCTGCCGGCTGCCAAGGAGCAACATTGCCTCCTAATTCACCGAATGGTATGAAAAATTTTTAAAAATTTTTCCCGGCTTTTCAGTGGGTGATAAAACAGATCAGACATGAAGTTCCATCCCTGCTGAGTAGCATGTCATCCCACGCAAACTTTCTGAAGATCACAGAAGCTTGGAAATTGGGGCTCATTTCTGCTGCATACAAACATACCTCTAATTCTGTGGCTTTATTAAAGTTGTCCTTTTACGTGCCACATGTGATGAAAAAATATGATGTCAAACCATATTTGAGACCAACCTTAGTAGCCCCAAAGAGGAATGTTCTGTCCTTTGAAAATATTTTTAGTGAATATTTTTTTCTAGAGACTTAGCAGCAGATCTTAACCATTAGGACCAAAACTATGCCCCCTGTTAGGCTGATAAAACACTGGAAGTGAAGGAGTTAGAGGAACCTGTGGACTTCTTCAGCCACCAAATTAAACTCTCTATATAGGCTGTGTTGATGCTTCTCTCCTAAGTGTAGGCCAGCCCTTCTTTCAGAAACATGAATCTGTAAATAAAATCGGTATTTGACAAGCAGGGCAATCTTTGTGAGAGGCTAATAGTGCTTTTTTTCATCCATAGAAGATCTTGGTAATTTAGATAAGGGGAATTAAATTAGAGAGATGTAGTCTTATATCTCAAAATTAATAACAGGGTAACTCATGTGTGGTTTTCAAAAGCAAAAAAAAAAAACAGTATAGTGAACTATTCCACATATAAGCAGAACTCCAACTACATAGTAAATGTAGATGTGAATGCAATATTTACAATATGATATCTTTAGACTCTACCCTATCATCTTGTCCCTTTTTACCTTTCTGAAATAGTCTTTGTACTAAATTAACAGTCCATTCTTGACATTTTCTGTTGCAGGATATTATGGAAGCAATATAAACTACTCAGAGTCTCACAGACTTGGATCGATGGTGAACCAACATGTTTCTGTCATCAGCAGTGTTCGCTCACTGCCTCCCTACAGTGACATCCACGATCCACTTAACATTTTAGATGACAGTAGTAGAAAGCAGACCAGCTCGTTTTATGCAGACACATCACCTTCAGTTGCATGTCGAACTCCAGTAGTAGGTAAATTATTTTAGTAGTTCTTGAAAAACATTTTAAAAAGTGGCTAACCTCAGGTATGCCGTATTCCTTGGGAGGGTGACCATTGAGGTGGCCTGGCCACTCATGGATCTTCAGTTGATTTATCGCTTTGGATCAGACGTTATATTTTGGTATCTGTAAGTAACAGTTTACCATTATTCAGAATGTATATCACTACTGCTAAAATCTACTGCTAGATCTGCTATTCTTTCCAAAAGGAATAGCTTGCATCTATTATATAAACAAAAGTGAATATAACCTGTCAAAGGCAGTTTGAAAGACTGCGGGTTTTATGAGAACAGGAATGATATCTGTTTCTTACTCTCTCATTCACGGATGGACCTAGAGGCAGAGCCAACAGGTATTTCTGGACCCCATGACCTCCATCAGCACCCTAAAACCATTCCAAGTTGAAAGATTGGTGACTTGGGGTAGTCATGTTCTCAACTGCATGTAAAATGTGATTAGATCCCTCTGTAGAAAATGTTGTTATTTTTAGTGCCTTATAACATACAGTTTAAGTAAAACTGAGCAAAACACTGCATTTGTCATGGAGTCCTGTAGCATCTTCTTCCACCCAGGTTGCTGTACCTAAGAAAATCCTGAAACTTGAACTAGATGCATCACTGGCACCCAGCAAAGTGTCTGCCACATAGCAGAAACTCAAGAAATCAGAGTTGAAAAGGAGAAAAGCATACATAGAAATTTAGTTGCTAAAATTACTGATAAGGTATCATAGGACAAGTACATATCCATGTGAGTATCAAGGCAGCGTATTAATGTGTATATGAGATGTTTGAAACCTTCTGATGGAATTGATTTCAGACCAGCATAAGTAAAGGGTATTAATACCCAACTGGAGCATAAGGGAAAATGAGATAAATTCTATCTCTCCCCACTCAGTGTGCTTTTCTAATAATTCAATAGGAAGTACTTCTGCCCTTCCTGTGACCATCACAGATGCTCTCTGAGCAGAGTCTGGTAGCTCAGCTCGTGCTATCTGCAGATGGTCATTGCTTCTAGGTTACTCTAATGAAGCAGAAAATTCCACTTCAGGAAGTTTCCTCGCTGTGAGACTAAAATGTACCATGTTGCTACTGTTACTATTAGTTCTGTTTGCTTGTGGAGATAGTGGAAGCTTTGACAGAACATAGCTTAGGTGTCAGATGGATTCTAAATTTAAGGTGTCAGGCCTGGCTTACAAGTAAATTATACAGGGCTCCCAGGTGAAAAGAGGGAACAGAATAAGAGGGTAAGTTGCACAAGGGGAGTTAGCATCTACCTTATGTCTCCTTAGTTATATATCCTGGTTTTTGGTGACAGAGAAGATGGTAATTAGAACAATAAGGAAAACAACAATGAGAAGACAGCACCCATAAATACAAGAAATGTAGTGTTAGTGAGCCAATTAGTGTGATTTTTTTAAGAACCTACTCTGTGCCAAACTTCATTCTGTGTGTGGGAATATGGTAGTGATCAGGCTGGAGTTCCTGCCTGTCAGAAGTTTACATCTCAGTAAGGGAGATGAAGCAATGAATACACAGACAAATGCATTGCAAGGATAACTTCAGGTACTCTGAAGTCAATTAAATAGAATAAAATGACAAATAGTAATGAAGGGACTGCTTCTAGGTAAGGTAGTTGGGAAAGGAACCCTGAGGTGAAAATATTGGAGTTGAAAGCTGAGGGCTAAGGAGGTAAATGACATGAAGATCTGATGGAGTTCTAAGCAGAAGAAACAGCAAGTACATATCCTCTGAAATGAGAACATGATTGGAAATTTCACTGTGCCGAAAGAAGGCCAGTGTGTTTTGAGCATGGTGTATGAAAAAGAGAGTAGAATGAATCAGTATGTGCAAAAAAATCACACAGGGTGTTATGAACCAGGACAAGGAGCCTGGATTTTGTTCTGAGCAATGGGAAGTCATTGTAACATTTGAGAAGAGTGACAATGCGATTAAGATTCAGCAAGATTACCCTGGTTCTATCTGCAGGGTGAGAGGGTGGAGCAAAAGTGAGGTCACAAGACTAATTAGGAGGTTGCTGTGCTGGTCCAGCTAAGAAGAAGATGATGGTTGGAACTACCACTGTGCAGGTGCAGATGGAAAGAGGAGGTGTATTGGGTATATCTTTTGGAGGTAGAGTTAAGTGGATTTAAGTTTAATGTTGAGTTTTCACTGCGTACTGTATCGAAGAGATAAATTCTGGAAGAATAGTAAAGGGAAAGATGGAAGAAGAGGATGACTTTGAGAAACCATACACACTCAAATTGAGTCCAGATACATGTGCTAAATGCAAAAATAAACACAGAGGCCTAAAGGGAGTGGCACTTGCAGAGAAAAGAAAATGTCAATTTTCAATTGCTGATTATCTTTTCCCTTGCAGCATCCAGCATGCAAACCTCAATTCCTTCCGCCTCATCCCAGTGTATGTATGGAACCTCCAATCAGTATCCAGCTCAAGAAGCCCTGGACTCCCACGGAGCCAACGGGAGAGACATGGTGTCCTCTTTACCACCCATCAACACTGTGTTCATGGGAACAGCGGCTGGAGGCACTTAAATTAACAGTGTTGGGTGGGGGTCAAACTTTAAAAATCTCTAATGCTAAATATTATTTACTGAGACTCCCATCAGAGTAAAAAGAATAAAATATGCAGTGTCAGGACACTGTTTTTCAAGTCACAGGGACAAAATTATGGACAACCCCCCACAGTGACTGGAAATACTTGCAGAGTTGACCTTGCACACAAATTGTTTAAAGTATGATCTCCTTATTAATCATAATTTCAAATATTATCAAGTGGAACCAGTGGAGCTTTGAAGAAGCAAATATTTCAACTATGAAGATTTAATATTTCACTTCCTAACTTATTGAAAATCCGTGTGCTGTTGTTTCATCTTTGGTTTCTAAAAAAAAAGAGAAAATTTTATTTAACGCCTTTAAAATACCTTTAATTTATTAGGCTCTCAGACTCATTGTTTACTACCCCTTATTTGACAAAAAGTCAAATGTATATGTTCTACCTCCTATGGAAATGTTTACAAGGTCAAGACTTAATTCAATGCAGCCCAGACCAAAGTTGCTTGACTTTCAATTCCTGTGCATTGGTGTGGCAATTCTGTTACATAGCAGTATTCCAATTCTATGTAACTGAAAGGACATTATAAAT